>PVJX010029471.1:0-22877 GCA_004027295.1 Dolichotis patagonum
TTACAGTTGGATTAAGGAAAGTCTATTACTATTTAAGTGCTCTCAGCTCCTAATGTTTTATTTTCTATGTAGGGGCTCTATTGTGTAGTATATGTGAATCTTTTAAAACTGATATTCTAGCCATTAACCTAAAAATGTGAAGAATTCAGTTAATTACTGAGTTTGAAAGAGAATCAGCCCAAGTCAATGTTTCTCTTTCTTTTGGAGAACAAACATGCTTAAATAATAAAGATATTCCTTGCTCTTCCAAGCTGTGAGTCTTCTTAGAGGGTTATTCTGTAGGAGTAATTCGGGAGTAATAAATAAATCATCTGTAGGAGTAATTCTGGAGTAATAAATGAATCATCTCCTCATTAGTTGTTTGCCTCAGTGTTGAAAACTTCAACTGCTTTGTGATCTTAATTCACATTCTTACATATCAGTGTTAGTTTTTAGTTGAGGTAGAATTTGGGTAAAGAAGTGAGTTATTATTTATTGAACCCTATCAAAGACCCTATACCTATCTTTGCAAAATAGTTTCTACTAAAGTCTATAATTAATAAGAAAAATAAAGGTACATTATGACTTATGACTAATATCAGAGTATGTCAAAATTTATAACATTAAGGTAATTCATTTGAAAATATCTCAAGAAACTATCCTGCACCTTACTAGTTTGGAGCCTTTCCTAGGTTCTGGTAAGTGTCTGGCTTCATCCTGTTTACACTGAAATGTAGTAATACTTCATCATATTAAATTGAGATAATGACTTAAAAATGTATTTTGAGATTTAAAAATAACAAAAAACATAAGCATAATGGCAGTGAATAGGGAAACTTTAAAAAATCAGAGAATTTTTCCACAGAATGTTATTTATTTGAAAATAGCAGATCATTATATTAAGACTATGTGTGTTATGGAAAGCTATGGAGATTTTCAAAGAGGTCAGGGAGAAGGGTAAATTTTAAAGAAAACAATAAGGAAGACTAAATTTGACAGTTTGATATTATAATCCTTAATCAGTGATTAATATCATGAGTGGCATTAATCTGAGGCAGAATGGAGGGTTGCTAAGTAGATGTTCCTGTAGAAATAGTTTTTATATAAAGTCATGGTGGTTTTTCTTTACAAGACTATAGTCTGGCAGAATTTCTGATATTTATTATCAAGCAACAGTTCATAAAAGCCCATCTTTTGGTGCCTACTGATTTTACTTTTTTGTTATTGCTAGGTGTCTTAGTCACTTGTTCTCCTTGCTGAGACAAAATACCAGGCACTCAAAGTTAAAGGAGAAAAGGTTTATTGTGGCTCACAGTTTGCAGAGGTTTAGCCCATAGTTGGCTGGCCCCCAGGCTAGGTGACACAGCAGAGAAGGAACAGTCCACAGCAGGCAGAAGGCAGAAAAGCAGTGCAATAGCAAAGAAGTAACAACAGATCTGCCTTTATGTTCTTCCAGGCTGTACTCACTTTGAGTGCTGCCGCTCAAATGGTCCTTCCAATTATCCACACCCAGAACTATACCACAATAGTGGGCTAATTTAGTAATCACAGCATCACACATCCACATCCACCTCTGAAAAGCCTCGCCTATGACCACATGAGACTTTGGGGTGACAACTAGATACAGGCCTTAATAGTAGGGTTGCAACAAATGAGTCATTTTTGTTATTGTTGTTTGGAACTCTCATAGTTTTCCACAATTGTTAGTGTGTGTAGTACACCTTGCCCTAAGTTATAAAATTAAGAGTAATTGTTACAAATATTGGTTACGTATGAACATAGAGTATCAAATGAAAAGGGCAAATCTAGACTAATTGTCCAAGAGGCATAGCTCTTAAGGAACCTTACCTGGGGACTTAAATGTCTACCTTCTCAACTGCATTATGAATACAACATGTCACATTATTTTTGTTTTTCTACTGCCTGGAATAGCGTTGGTATAAATTTGGCCCAATTGACTTCACAAGTTGGAGGAAAATAATCAGGCTATTGAACACATGCCCAACTAACTTTGCTTGCTGATTGAAACAAGTAAAATCAGTAAGGATGAAAGACACTGGAGACTTCAAAACCGTGGGTGGTAGGAGAAGTTTATCCTGTGCTTCTATTATTCCTATACTCTGACTTCAATCTTGTATTATATTTTGTTTGTTATACCAGATACAGAGGGCGATGAATCCACAGCAAAGACTGAAAGACCGATTTTGACCCAACAGATCTTATAGTATGATACTTTAATTATATAAAATGAATTTTGACATACAAATGACACATGGTCACCACACCCGTCTTCTATTTCTAGACTATTCTAAGATCAAAAAATGCATACTTTCTTCTAAGAAACTGAACTCTAAAGCACATAATTAGGACCAAGTTACGGCCACAGTGGAGCTATTTATAGAGTATGTGTGTTTCCATATCCACTTCATGCTCCTTGCTGAGACAGATGCAAGGCAAAGAATAAAACCATTAGAATGAAGAGCCCAGTGCTAGCCAGGCTTGACTGATCCACAAAGGACCTTGACAATTGTAATTATAAACTTGCTCTTTCAAGTTCTTTGAGGATGTTAGTGAAAATAAGGAACTACATGTTATTTAATATTTTATTTACTCTACAACACACACACACACAGTATTTGTGCTATGCCATTTTGTCTTACAAATGTTATGGACAGAACTACTGGAAATAATTTTGTTTAGACTACTGGGAAAATCTTGCCCTGAACCCCATTTTGAACCAGAGGTTGATTTCTATTGAAATTTTGAATGTCTGACGGAGATCTTTCTTAATTCTCCCCTAGTACCAGGGTCAGATATTTATAATTATTCCTGGACAGAGTTTCTTGTTGCTTAGTCTGTGGCATTTTACCTTTAGTTCATCTCCAAATTCCAAGTTACCCTTTTTGTCTGATTAATCTTTAATATGTCATTTACTTGAAAATTAAGTGCAGTATAATGGAGTTGTCAAGAAGTAGGTCAAGGAAATGAGTAAATAGTAGGTTTCCTGTTAGAAATTCTGCATAATATTTACTGTGAAAAAGTAATCAATTTTGATTGGTGATACTATCTCATGAGAAGCTAATATAAACGAGATTTCTTTGCTGCCAGTAGCAATATTATTGATGCTATTGAAATTAGGGACATAAAGGTTGACATTTATTCTTTGGGGTTCCCTCTTCACATAGCTTTTCTAAATGAGCACATGCTGCATTATTTGTAGGGGTTTAACAAGGTAAGAAGCAAAATATAAGGGGAAACCCTTCCCAATAAGAGAAAGCTGTGCATAAAACCTAAGTGCTAGCATGTTTCACAAACAGTCCAGATCTACCATCATTTTAGGGAAAATATTTTATACACATGAAAATCATAGCATGTAACAGTGCATGCCACTGAAAAAATGAGTTTATATTTGTTCTAAGAATCTGAGTTGTTAGAGTTTATCCATTTAGATAAAGTTTACACATTTATCCTTGTACTTCTGTATAGATTTGTTCATAAGTTACTTACTGTATTTTATACAAAAATGAATTTTATCTCTAGGTCTCTCTCTCTCTCTCGCTCTGCTTTTGTAATATCATATTTCCCTGCTTTCTTTGTTTGTGGTACCTTAAATATAAAACCTTGTCTGAAACAATTAAAAAACCTACATTTATATTAGGTATTTTCCTGAAAGTGTTAAAGTAATCATGTTACAAGGATATAACTGTGTCTATATTAATAACAGCACACTTGAGAATAACTGAATCTTAGAAGCAACTTGCATGCCCATCAACAGATGAATGGGTAAAAAATGAAGTATTTATGTGCAATGCATTACTACAGTGGCAGCAAGCAAGACACATTTGAGACATTCATAGGAAAAGGTTATACTTTGAGACCATAATATTGAGTAAAATTAGAAATACAGTTTAAATATTAAATGTATTCTTTTATGTGCAAGAGGGTAAAATAGAAGAGAAAGAAATAGTAGGTAAGGAAGTCTTTTTCAAATGTATACAGGAACAGGAGATGGCTGAACGGGGAGAGGAGAAAGAGAAAGAGAATTGGAGAAAATGAACTGAAGAGAAAAAAATGAACATAGAGATTATACCAAACAGAATGGGACCAAGGGTTAGAAGGAGGAATGGGAAAGTTAGGAGATTAAAAAAAAATCGAGAACAGATTAAAATATACATGCACCACCTTTCCATGATACATGCAAACGTGTATTAATAACAAGTTTAAAAAGAGAAAATATATTTGGTACATAAGAAAAAACCACTTAGCTTTAGTCCTATCACTTCTGAAAGTATTTTCAAGATTTAGGGGTCATATTTTCCACTTCACCAAACCATCAATAGCCAACATTTAAAACAAAGAAATCATCCGTCATTATCTTTTAACTACTTTCAAGATAGAAATATTCAGTACCAGTTTTTTCTTTGTTTGTGTTAAGTACTTTATCTTTATATGAAATTTTTGCACACATTGTACATATATATACATATTTTTATAACTTTAAATAGAGCATACTTCAGGGAAACAGCTGTTATACAATCTAAAAACTAAATCAGTATCAAGATAATAATTTAAAGATCAATCAACTCGTAATATACAAAGCAGAACCTGATGTTAAGTTTTTATTTTCATTTCACTATTATTCCTCGTTTTGTTCATGCAAACTCCTGACTTACATTATAAATTTTTTTAGTGGTTGTAATGATGTGTTGTGAGGCCATTTTGGGAGAAAATTCTAGTACAAATCTATTAGGCAATAATTTATTTTATTGATAGGCTTTCAATGTTTGTGTTCTCCCTGAGATTGTATGTTGAAAACTAGCCTTCAAAGTTTTAATATTAGGATATGGATTTGGAGAAATCATTAAGTCATAGAGGGTAGAGATTCTGCTTATAGATTTAGTGTCCTTATGAAAGAGCCTCTGGAGACTTGCCCTGCCCCTGTCACTATGTAATAACAGAAAGGGAAGGAAAAGATTAAAGGAAAGGGACTCTACCATGTGTTAAATCTGCTATGCCTTCGTCTTAGAATTCTCAACATTTATATTGGGAAAAATATATTTTTACTACTTATAATCTCTTTAGTTTATATTATTTGGTCATTGTAAGAGTAGCTGCCCAGATATGGCCAATACCTGAACTTATTCTGAAACATCTTAAATGTTTACGTCAGTCTAAAGATGTGGCCTCAGTAGTATATAGGTTGGGATATAATACTCTATTTAGGCTGAATGTATGAAGGAAAAATTTTCAGAGCCATTAAAACAAAACCTCTAGAATCTGAACACTAAACAAGTAAATACCCTGTTAGAGTTAAACATGGCAGAAATAAGCCATTGTGAGTTTTATTATTTTGATATTGTCAAGGTCTTCTTCATTCTGTCCAGTATAGAAATTCTGCCCTTTTATTTCTAAAATTTCCTTATATTATTCACATTAAGTTTCCCTATAGTAAACTTTCATGAATACTGCCTGTTTCACTTAAAAAGTAACTTGAATCCCTTACTGCAGCCACAAAGAAGCTATAGGCTTACTTTTTTTGTCTTTTCAGTGTTCTACCCACTCAATTTATGCTGAAATGCCTTTCAGTTCACAAGAAAAATAAAATTTACACCGCAATGTGTCTTACACTGTATTTTTGTTTACACCCAGAGGGCTCTATAATCCCACTCTGTTTTATGTATCTGGCTTTTTACTTACCTGTGAAGTACAAGTCCTATGTTCTCTGCTCAATAACTCTTCCTAGATAACCTATCCAAAGATAAGTAAATCTTTTTTTATCACCTTAATGCTTAACGAACTCTCTCTTACATGGTCTGTTTGTTTACCTGTGCATTGCAAGTCTCTGTCCTCTACCTTTCAGGAGTTTTAACTTCATGCCAGGAGAAGCTTTTTATTCTTCAGAGTTTGATCACGTGGATCTGGAAAAGCCTTCTGAGTGTGCCCAATAAATATGTTGATACACTTAGTAAAATTTTGTTGAATGGAAGACATAGATGAAACGGACATTAGCCCTCCTTACTCAGCCACGGGTTCCTGCACAGGCACATACACTCACACACGAGCAAACACAGTCACACACAGACCCGTAGACACACACACTGACTTTGTCCTATCCTGAGCAAAGACCCCATAGCACTCCTGAAGTGCAGAGGTTAGACAAAACTTTTTTATTCCTTGCATAGAACTAAACTTTCCAAATCATCTTAGTACTTTTCTCACAGGAGAATGTTTCTCTCATGGTGTCTCTGGTTTTGTGATGTACACAGTGGTGATTTCACAGATGCCACTTAGTAATCCATTCTTTATATGCAACATAAACTTTGCAAATAAAGGACAAAGAGGAAAGGGGAGGGAATTGTATCAAGTACACTCAGAAGCAGGTAATAAAGATTTTTAAAATATGGTGCTTTTATCAAAAATAAGTGAGATAAGCCAATAGAAAGCATTTCTGGAAAAAAACATAGAAAAGGTCTAATAATATAAATGCATCATTTCCAGTAAAAATAAGAGGAAACATAAAACGTGTAATAATTACACTATATTCTGAAACTTTCAGATTTTCAAAAGTATATTATTATGTTATGTGTCTAGCTGTCCCTCCAAAGACTCATATGGTCGTAAGGATTTTTCAGAGGTGGCTGAACTTAGAGTATGTGATGTGGAGTTTAAGGTTTTGAGTGCTCTACCCAGAGCGGGCAGCCTGGACACCACACAAGTGACAGAAAGTTGTGTCTGCCCCTTCTAGTTGCTTTTGCTGTCTTCTGTTGCCATGAACTGTTGCCCTCTTCCATGTGCCACCCTGCCTTGGAGCCAGCCAATTATGGTCTAAAACTTCTACAAACTGAGAGCTAAATAAACCTTGCCCCCTTTAACTCTGTGTGTTGAGTATTTTGTCTCAGCAATGAAAGAAAAGTAACGAAGACTTACATCATCACTCAAAATGTCAAAATTATGCTTCATTAGTAAATTTTATTTGATTATGATAAATATGGAAGGAATACCGTAACACATTAGAAAACTAAAAGAGTGGCCCTGAAGCAAGCCAAGCAGATCACTATAGCTGCTGGTTTCAAAGAGGAGCCTAAAGAGAATTCTTTCTGTGGGCTGTTGGCCATTTAAGAACTTTGGAAATGGAATGGTCAATTCATCAGAAAGAAATAGCAGGTGAGTATGGCAGACTTTAGGGGGCCTTTAAGGGAGAGACCCTGGCGGGTCGGGACCTGCACTGTGCGGTTGACTCGGGGTGCCCGGAGAACAAGGAACTCCTCCCCTCTCTGGGGTCAGCTGTGATCCTGCTGGCATGTGGGCTGAGAATCAGACATCTCATGTCATCCTGTCCCCCATCCCGTGTTCCCCGTCTCCCTTCCCCCTGCTTAGCAAGTGGGAGCCAGTGAACTACACATCTTGTGAAAAGACTGGCTATGTTATTTAGTTTGAGCTCCCCATATGCAAAGATAAGGACAACCATTTGGAAGAAAACAAGAGACAATATGACAGATAGTGAAGATCTCTGGTTGTCTAGCTTTGAAATTTATACTTTCTTATGTCTTGTTCTGTTCTGTTTGTTATGTTTAATTTTACTCCCTTTTAAAATCAAATAAAAAAAGTTTAAAAAAAACTAAAAGAATATCTTCACATTTGTAACAATAATGTATACAGATGGGGCCTTAAATGATTAAATGAATTTAAATGTAAGGAAGTAGTGTTGAGAAAAGAAGGAAAACATGGAAATAAAACTTTGTAAATGGGGAGAGGAGGAGGGGTTGAAGAGAGGGTAGGAGAATGAAGAAAAAAGCAAGTTATATAATGTACAGATACAAATTCTCTACAATGAATGTTAGCATTATATATGTTGAAAATGTACCAATGAAATCTAATTAAAAATGGGAATTAGTTGATTTAGAGCAATTAAAGTAGTATTATGTCTATATAAAAACAGTTGGAGATTATTGTTTTTAAAATATAAATCACATATTTATTTTCATTTTAAAATCGCTATCCATTAGTATTTCATGCAAAAATACAAAAAAAAAAAAGACTTTTCAGGTCTCACTATTTGTTGTGAGCTTTGAATATATTGAGAAAGAAATAAAAATGATTATGCTGCGAACCATGCCCATGTGAAGTTTTAGTTCTGTGAATAGAATGAAAAATATACACAATGGGGAAATTATTAAAAAAAAAAAAGCTAGGGGGAAAAAAGGTAATAGACATGCCCCCTTGATGTGTAAGGCCAAGAGTGATTTCGAGGAGGACACTTCGAAAGGAGAAGGCAAGTGGCAGGAGGACAGTGTGGCACTGCTTGTAAGAAAAAAGAAGTTGCCTGGGCAGAGGTTACACACATCTCACATCTGCAGCACAGTCTAGAGCACTAAGTTGCTTTGAGCAGCATGCAACAAGTAATTAAAACTCTCATAAAAACATTGTAACAGAATAATAAACATACCATAATCACCGTCACACAATGTCCCCCAATTGTCTATAAAGGCATGGGTGGTTATTACGGTCTAGAATTGGTATTCCTTCAGTCTGCTGTTGCTGTTTGGATTCAGTGGTTTACTGCCCTAATGAAGCTTGCTTTTATACTCACAAGGTTGTTGATATTGATCTCAAGAACAAGATTTGTCCTTGGTGATCATTTGGCATTATTTTTCTTATGTTCACTTGATAGACAGCCATGTCCTGCTGACTCTACATCAAGTAAGCACTTTCACTAAACAGTATGACACAACTAATCTTGAAAATGCTTAGTTTTGGGTGTCAAAATGTATTTTTACAAAGGGATCAAAATGTTGCAATGTATTTGTGAAAGGCTAGCTACTCACTGAAGAAGAAATAGTGTTGTACAGCATTCAAAGAAGTTCCTTTCTTCTGAAAACAGCAAGAAATGGAGTAAATGATGTTTCTCTAGAATACACATAAATTTGAACAGTGGGAGTTTGGATGAAAATGAAAAAACAGAGTCCAATTTTGAAGTTTCTTTATGGCTCCTCTAAGAATATTAAATGCTTTTGTCAAACAAGAGAAAGGATAGTTAAGCAAAGACATTCATCCACCAAAACTGTACTTTAGGTTAACCCATGAATGGAAAGTGTTTGAGAGAGGCTAAATTGTTAGATCAAAAACAGGGCATTATTTATCCAGTTGTCTTGATTACAGTACTCTAAACTTAAACTGAAGACATGGAATAAAATCAAAGGGGTGTCTATAAAAGGAGCTGTAAACTAGGCATAGAACTATCTGGAATTGTAGGAAATGTGATAAATAAGATATACGTATATATAGTATTTGTTATGATATTGAAGTTCAAATTGATATTATTTTAATTATCCCAAAAATGTTTTAGCATTCCTAAATTTTGGCAATTTCATCACCAAGTTCAGTATATCAATAAATAATAATGAAGAATGTACATTCAATATGTGATCAAATGCTATGACAATTTCAATTTAAAAGTATTACAGTAGAAGATATGTTTTTATTAATTCCCTCCAAAATATTCCTCCTTGCTTGGGATACATTTATTCCACCATTCTTGCCATTTTCTGAAGCAGTCTTAGAAATCCTCTTTTATGAGTGCTTTTATGAGGTGAGATTAGAAAGACAATGAATGCTGCTACCGAGTGACATACAACAGAAATGCAGGCTGCTAAAAATATTATGGTGTGTCCTTGTCCACATTATTCAACAAATCTGTCACCATGCAATTTCTGGCTCTCCCTGAACATCAAATGACTATTAATATTGAATGTTATGAATCGATTTAGGACATCAAGATAGCAAGAGAACTGTGGTCATGAAAGATGACTCACAATTTCTTTAGAAAATAGTAAAAACAATGGGATAAGCATATTTGCAGCAAAAAGGAGTATTTTGAGGGAGATTATTGCCAATGTATCCTTTACCCTAATACATTTTAAAATTGAAATATTCATAGTGTTTTGCAGAAAGAGAGACAGGAAGAGAAAGACGAAGAGAACAGAAAGAGACAAACTCTGAATTTCTGGTTCACACCACCTAATTCAAGAAATTTTCAATGGTGGTAGAGATTTGTCCTCTTTACTGTAAAAGCATAATTATTCTCCCATTCTTGAAGTATTTTTTGGTCTGATCATCCAAATTGCTGGTGTGCTTATGAAGACCACAATGTACTTACAATAATAACAGAATATGACACATACACTTGCATGGTAATTATCCAGGTAATCATATTACCTGGATCTATGACTTTTTATTTTATCTAGTGACATTATGACTCTTATCAAAGGTGTTCAGCAGGAATTTGAATATTTTCAAAAGATATTCTAATTGTCTCTTTAGGGTATATCAGTTTTAAGCATGTCAGAACCAATAAGAATATGTGTGTAATTTTTGTTCTGGTACCATTTACTTTCATCTTAATTGCCAGAAAAAAATATAGAGAAATTTAAATCAGTTTTTATGCAGCCCATATTTAATTTCAAACTGTTGGAAAAAATTTCTATAAAACTTATGTTGCAACATAAATAAAAAAGTGAGAACTTTGAAAACACTTTAGTGATTTCCTCTTCTCTAAAATATGCTTTAGAGTTTTAAAAAATCTAATCTCATTTAAGAAACACTACAAGAGTGTCGACAGTTACCAGTCACAATCTCTTAATTAAAGTGGCTTTAAATTTGCCAAGAACATAATTATAAGTTAATGTTCTAAAGCAGTGTTCTAACATGCAATTGTATTCACAAAATTACTACCAAAATTTCTTCACCTATCTACTATAAAATTGTAGTGGTTAGTAAGAGGAGAAAACCTTGACAAGTGAAAATTTTGCATAGCACCAAATCAATGCCATTTTGGAAACAGGATTGTTGTTTTGTTTTAGTAAAAAAAAAAAAGTTTCCTGGGCTATGTTGGCATTTAATTTTTCCTACAAAAAAGCAGGAAGACTTGTTCCTTTGAAAGTGAAGATGGAATGGCATTAAATTTCACCGATAGAAATAAACTCTGCTTTCTATTCATCTCTAATTTCTTTTCTCACTTGGAAGAAACAAAGAATCTTCAGGACTTCCTAACAAAGAACTGCTCTGTTATGTATCTCTCAGATCTTTTCATTCTCACTTTAAGAAATTATTTTTCTTACAGAAAATACTCAGGAAGCATTGGGAGAAAGAAAAACTTCATTTTGCATAATTTTTTCCTGTAAGTTGCACAAATGCATTGTCTCATTAAAACTACACTTCTAAGAAAGTAAAGTAACTTGTGGAGATGTAGGGTAGGGAGTCAAATGGAAAACAAAACCACAAATCATAAAAAGTTAACACACCTGATTAAAAGGAAATTTAATTTAGAATTTTATCTTTTTAATATTTGATTTTGTAAGCATGGGCATTTAGAAACATTTATTTATAATAAAACATTATTTATTTATAATAATCTGTTTACTGTAATTCATTTGATTATTCAGTGTATGGTTGGCACTGTAACTGACCCACTTTGTACAGTATTTAAAGACTAAGATAGAGGAAATAAACTTCTAAAAGCTTTGCTTATTTTTACCAACCATGGTACCTCCCATAGATAATGTAACTTGTTAAATAACTCTTTATTCTGTTTCCAATTTTGTTGTTCTTATGAAGAATTCCACAAAGGTTCTTATGCAGATTAATTTACATTAGTTTACCATTAACATTAGTTTGCATTTTTTTCATTATTAGAGATACCTGGAATAATAACACAGATAATTGATGTAAACTCATTAAGGCCCTCAAATGCTTTCAGAAAAAGCTGAAGCAAGTTTTACTATGAGCAAAATCTCAATGCTTCCTTTCCATTTTTAGAGTATTTCTTTCTTAGAAAATGATGACAACCTAAGTAAAATAGCATGTTGTCCTTTCATAGTATCATAGGAAATATATATATATATATATATATATATATATATATATATATATATATATATATATATAAACAGAAAATGCACACAAAGAAATGTTAAATAAAAAATACTTGGTAGAAGTTGTGTTTTGCCCACTCTGTACCTCTCAACCTACATCCATGAATAACCATGATGATGAGGAAATACTCTTAGTCTTTATTTGAGATTGTTTAAAAAAATTATGATTACTTTCCTCCCTTGTTTGGTGTCTAACCCAGGACAGCATACAATCTGAGAATTGGGAATGCAGATTTCGTTTCACTGGATAACATTATTGCCAACCAAAATGTACCAGATCTCACTGCTGGCAACTCAAAATAATCTGTGCCACATTCAGGGTGAGGTCCTTGACTGTTATCTTCTCTAGAGCTCACACCTACTCCATAAAGTAAATGTGTTTTCTTCATTTTGCAGCAAATTCGTTATTGGCAACAACAAAACTAAATTTCTGATCCAGTATCACACACCTGCTATCCATGATGTTTGGATTTATGCCCTAATTTCTTTGACTACCACAGCCATGTTAGCGGTAGAATATATTCAACCTTCAAACTCACTAGGTTTTGACAGACAATTGGATATTTAATTTATTAGTCGATGCCTATACTGAGTCATTCATATATATCTTCCTGAATCTATTTAATTTTTAATGGCAGCTTTATTAAGGTATAACTCATACACAACGCATTCACCAGTGTGAGGTAACTAATTCACTGATTTTTAGGATAGATACAGAGTTGTAAACCATCCTCATTATTTAATCCTAGGACATTTGCAGGACTCCAAAACTAACCCTTGTTTCTATTAGCAGTCACTCCTCAGTTTTTCTTCTTAGCTTCTAGTAATCACTAGATTTCTTCTTCTACAGATTTCTTTAGATATTTCACATAAAAGGTGTCACAAAATATTAAAATGAAGAACATGAGAAAAGTTAAAATTGCCAGCTACATTGTGGGACAAGATGCTATATAGAATTCATGAGTTATCAAAAGAAACCTTTCCATTAAGTTGTTAAATAAAGTCAGGAAATTGCTATTTTAGTTAAAGAAATTCCTAACTGACAGTTCATACAGTCTTTATGCTTAGTCTATAATTGCAAATATTGGAAAAGTGAACTATCGTATTATTAGAAAACAATATCTTAACAAATCTTAAAGACAAAGTAAAGTGATCCCAGTTGCCAAAGTTCAAGGATCAATGACATGAGCATATTACCTAATAACTATGCCTTTAACAAGTTAGTGAGACATTTTGTACTATGTAAATGTATTTTATTTATTTCTTGGTACCAGGGATTAAACTTATGACCGTGTGCTTGCCAGGCAGATGCTGTGCCACTGAGTTATGTTCCTGGCCAATAATGCATTTTAAATGCACTGTGAGTATTTTACATGTAGCATTACATGTATTTCCTTGTAAATATGCATAAATATAAGAGCCAGATGGATTTTGTTAATATCAGGATTGCAAACTGCTATCTAAAACAGAAACACTATAATAATTAGATTAATCATTAGTTGCCTTGACATTCATCAAATGCCATTAATTAATATTAATTAACTTTTTATTAATCCACATGTAATATAGATTAACAGAGAAGAAAATCTCTGCAATTATTAACTTTATTGCTGTTCTTCATATTGTGATTACGTGTGAGGAACTGAACACTCGAGATCTTTACAAGAGTCACATTTTTAATTACAAGGTACACATAGTTTATTTTAATTCTTTTCTCTAAAAGACAATTACTCATTTTCAGAAGACTATGCCATGACTTTTTAATCTCATGAAGCCCTAAATTTCTTCTTTGTTCCAAGCTAAACTTTTTTGAGATATCAAGGGAAGCAGTCCTCCACACATCTGTGTAATACAAGAAAAGTAAAGAACCCTTTCTCATACCTAAGAAGACCAGCCAGTTCTTTTGCTGTGCACTAATTTCCACCCCAAATATTCCTGATTTCTTATACAATGTTTTATTGCTTATCTTTCATATTTCTGTAAATGGAACCATAAAGTGATTTCTTAAAATTCTCTATATTTGGATCATTACTCATTATAGTTTATTATTACAAAATATAAACAGTGCATAACCAATTTCTTCAAGCTAGTCTTAATACATCTTTAATTCTCTTGTAAAACAGGGTATTTCACCTGCTATGACCATTTCCCTGCATGTCTTCAGGTTACATGATACTACTAGATATAAGTACATGTGTATTTATTTCTAGTAGTGTATTCCTGAGACCACTCAAGCTGTAATCCTAGCAGGTTTTTGCACAGGACTTAGACCAATAAGACTTTCCACAGTAGTGAATGAGAACTACTGAAGTTCCATGTCTAAATCAACATTTAAATATTTTCAGTCTATTAAATTTTATTCATTCCAATTGTTATAAAATGGTACCCTATTGTGCTTTTAATTTTCATTCACTTTTGATCTAATGAAATGAAACAAATTATTACATATTTGTTAGATAACTTGGTATTTTTGTTTATTAGCTACATTCAAATACGTTCACTAGTTTTCATGTACAGTATTGTCATGCATTTATTGATTTGCAACAGTTCTTTTTCCATTCAAGATAAGTCTTTTCAGTTACTTATTTTAAAATGTTCTAAGTTAATTAGATACAATTAGAGAAAAAAATTAAAATTTGCCGTGTAAATCATTATCTACATATATAATATAAGGGAACTATGAAAACTTAAGCAAGTATTAAAAATAAAATTCCGTAGTATAAAATTATCATAAATATTCATGAATGCAGAATTGTAAAATATTTATTAAACAGATCATAATATAAGGTTAAAATTTGCTTAGGAAAATTACAAATTTCTGGTCATTGCAAAGCACAAAATTCTCGTTTGTATGTCACACTTTGTCAGCTGGTGGTAACGGAAGCAGTCACATCTCAGTAGCAATAATAGATCTTAGCTTTCAATAAAAGATAGAATGATCCTGAGGAAACAGCTAATATGAGAAATGGGATGAGGATTATACAATACAACCCTGGGAATATTTTATAGTGTTTTGTCATTTTGTTTTATTATTTACATCCGGTTATTTCTTATATATGCACATATATTTATCTATGTCAAACAAATCATATCTTTAACCTTTTAAATTTCCCTTTCCTTAGCTCCTTCCTATTATTTTCTATCCTCAGACCTTTTCCCATTTCCACAAAGTATAACTCCATGTTTTCTATCAACTCTCTTTTATTTTTCTTTTAAACCAGTGACACGTTTCTTTGTCTTATTTTGCTTAGCATTATGTTCTCAAGTACATCCATTTTCTTATATATGACTCAAAGTTAGCCTTCTGAATAACTCTGTTTTTTATCCTACATTTTCTTTATCCATCATCTGTGATATGCATACATACTCCTAAGATTTACCTAAGAAGAATTTTGCTGGTGTAAATGTTGGTATGCATGTGTCACCATAAAATGATGTCTTAAACTTTGGGGAGCCATAATTTAAAGATAATAAATTGATCAAATGTAAGTTTTGCTTTTTTTTTAAATTTAGGAATCTCCATTTTGGATACTGTCGTGATTATAGTGCCAGAAAGAAGAAAATACTTGTCTCAGTTACTTCTCTTGTAGTTGAAACAAAATATGGGATGCCCAGATTTAAGAGAAGAAAATTTTATTTAGCTCACAGTGTATAGAAGTTTCAGTCCATAGTCAACTAGATCCAAAGCCAAGTGGCTTCACAGAGGAGAACAACTTTTGCTAAGCAGAAGACAGCAAAACCAAAAAGAGAGCTTAACAGCATCTTTCTGGTCTTTTATATTGTATCGAGGCTGTCAGGAGTATCAAGCCAATCAGTGAATTGATTTAGTTATCACTGGTCCTTAACCTTAGCACCCTTAATTATAGCAGGCACCATGAATCAATCACACACCAGATTCAGTCAGCTCTGAAAAAGTTTTGAGAAGACACCTAGACACAAGCCATTAAAAATAAAAAGCAAACAAAACAACACAACTAGGAAGATATTGCCAAAGGACACAGAGGGAAATTGCAAGAGATCCCAGTTATAAAGTTCAGACAATTTGAGCAACAAAGTAAATAACATTGTAATGGACCATATTCTAAAGTTTAAAATGAATACTCATGAGCTCATCTTGACACAAATAATTACATGCATAGATAACAAAATAGAGGACGGACATATCTCCTGTGCAGAAGAATTCCAAATATTTGCGCAGTAATGTAGTTATTTTTTCTCTAGTTCTTCAAGCACAAGTATCCTCTTATTGAGTCAAGCTGCACTTGGAGACTTCCTTAGAAAGAGTATAGTGACAAAAAATGAGGGAAATGCTAAGTGTGACAGTAAGAAACCTGGGACAGCTATGTGTTAGCACCAACAATGGCAAAATATACTGACAGCATATACGCTTGATACAGCATAGCATGTTGAAAGTGAAATTTTATCTCTATAGTATTCCTCCACAATTCAAGCAGATAATCTTAGTCTAAATATGAGAAAACCATCATCAGTGTCAACACATCCCCACAGTACACTCCCACAGCACCAAGGTCATAGAAATCAAAACTTGAGAAGCATCAATGTCATACAAGTCTAAGCAGATAGTAAGATTCAATATACTACGATAACTTATGGGACCCTACAAAGAGAAAACTGAAGGCACCTGACAAATTATAGTGCAGCGATAATGATACTGTCAATATTGTTATGATTTATATCTAATTCTTCCAAAGCCTCATGTGCTCATAGGTGGGAATTTTGGAAAAGGATTGCATCGTACAGGAGTGATGATCATCTGTAGATCAATCCACCAATGAGTTTACAGTTGACTTTTTAAGAAGTGTTCTCTAGTCAGATAAGATGTGTCACTAGGGGCAGGGCCTGGAAAAGTTTATCTCTTTCCTTTTCCTCCTTTTAAATTCCCTCTACTTCCACTGCTACACCATGAGCTGCTCTTCTACCTTGTTGTCCTTCTTGGAGCCAGCAAGCTGCAGATTGAACCTCCATGGATCATGAGCCAAAATAAAACATCCTTCCTTTGAGTTGTGGGATTCAGATATTATGTCTCAGTGAGCACAAAATGACTAAGACACATACAAATTGAGAACTGTGACAAATCTATCATATTAATGTAAGATGCTAATAATAGGAAAAATAGCAAGTGTATTATAAGAAAGTCTTCACTACTTTTATAGTTTTCTTATAAATTTACAATGAGTCCAAAATAAAAAAATATTAGAAGAAAGCAAAAAGCCTGGGCATTGAGTGGGAGAATATAATAAAATATATATCTTATGATTCTTCAAGATCTTATGTGGAGTTGCTTTTTAAGTTTGTTCTTCTCCCAAATATTTCAAGCTTCCAAATTTCTTGGTCTTTTGTTATATTCCTTGAATGAGAATCTTTGGAACTACATATGAGTCTTCCCAATTTTGTCTGTTTTTTCCTACTTAAAACAAAGCTACTCATCTGATCTGAAAATATCTACTGTACTCCCTAATCCAATGAAACATGAGAATTACATTAAAACAACTGTCAAATTGTTGCTGATGTTACTTTTTTTGCTGTTTTTATTTTTTTCTCAGATACCAGCTCACTGGGTCCATCTGTTTTGATTGCATTCACTATCTACTTTCCAGCATGAATCTTACTACAATCACATGGGTGGAAATCTTCCGGTGCCAATTTGACACTTTTGGCACCTGCAAATATTTGGACAATTCAACAAGAGGCATTTTTAGCCATGTGAGGATGGAAAAAATAATTAGTGGATGACATAGACTCTTAATATTGTTGTTCTTACTGTCTTTTCAGGATGAACTGTCTTCTAGTACGTTTCTTACAGGACCAAAGCTGAGCCAAGTTTGAATTAAAAATGAAACAACTTGTTTTGGGTTTTCTAGACATGTTAAAGCACTGGAAATTCTTCCAGTTACTTGCTGAAGAAAACATTTCTTTTTAATGGTAAGATAATTAAAATTGGCAAAATATGTTTTTTCAATTCTCTTTGTAAGTAAAAAATACTTGCGGGAAAACAATATGAGATATTTCCATCTGAATATTTTTTCTAAATAAAGTTCATGCTCTTTTTCAAAATCTTCATCAAATAAGGAATTGAAATAACAATTTTTCCTAACCAGATTAAAAGGTGAGAATTCTCCAAACAACAGAAAAATTGAAACATAAAATTTCTCATTTGCTTTTAATTAAGCACTATTCCTGTCAGTATGTGCTCTTACTCTTACACATAGAATTGTGGCTTAATTTTAAAAGTGTACACAAATCAAGAAATTCAATGCTACTACCTCTCCAGCATTCATGAAACTGGATGGATATTTTTCTTTCATTTATTTTGTTTACATTATCCATATATTTTGAGTTAAGTACAGGGTGGAAAACTCAAAGTATTTTAATTGATGCAATATTTTAGGAAATCAAAACTACTATATGGCTTCCACTGGCTAAGCTAGGCATGTTAAGGAAAAAAAAGCTACCAAGATTTTTTTTCATTACATTTTAGTTGCTTATATTGTAGAGAATTATATAGATCTAGTTTTTAAAAGCATGTCCTTATGAGTTATATTTGAAATAATTGGGCACCAAAATGTAGTTGGAGAGTGTCTTAGAGTATATCACAATGGAAATGTAAGGTGAAGGAAAAATTTTTCCTGACTGTGCAAACACTATATATATATATTCACATACATTTCCAGAAGTTTGTTTTATTATTATATCTTCTTACTATTGTTGCTTTAGTACATTTTATATATTCTAAGGGATTTGCATATGTTGTTTATTTAAAATGACTCATCCAAGGATGATCTCATTGTATTCACTTTATAAATGAGAGCACTGAGGCACACAGAAATTGTTTATTTGTCCTAAAGTCTCATCCCTGGTAAGTAATGGTGATAGAACTAGAAACCTGGGGTTACAAAGAATTTTTTCGTATGCAATGCAATATCATTCAGAAGACTGATGCATTAGTACAGCAAAGTAATACAGAGCTGATTAAATGTAATAAAAAAGCCAAGAAAGTGCCACCTAGTATTTCCATGCAGAAAAATACTGGAAATGCATATTTTTATTAATGCAAAATGGCAGGATGTGCCCAATCCTGGAAGAAGTAAGACTGAAACACTGAAGAACAATTTGCTTTATAATGTTTTCCTTTATTATAATCCAAATCCTAGCATGTAAAGTAGGTATGACAAGATATAATGTAACTGAAAGGGGTTAAATCTAAGAATTTAATTAAAAGAGTCTGTAAAGTTATCAGGAGTACAGTTACTCAAATACAACATCATTTACTTATTTTTTCCCTATTTTTCTGAATTCTAAGAGTTGCTCAGTTGGAGAAAGAATGTATACAGCAAATGAAAATATCACTTTGTAATAGATACTGTCTTGGTATATGTTAAACGGAACTAAAGAGATCAGCTACGACATTTAAATTTAACTTATTTTATCATATTTTTCAGTGCAAAATAAAAAATGATGTTCAACATCATTAAGGACATGAAGTTAATATCACAATGAAATACCAATGTAATCACTCATGAAGTAGGGTTAAAATTTTTAAAAATGAGCTATTCATCCATACCATGTGTTTTATTTTCATTTCTCTCATTTCTGAGACAAAGTGCCTGACACCCAAAGTGAAATGCAAAAAGATTTATTTAGCTCACAGTTTGTAGAGGTTTCATTCTGTAATTGGCTGACTCCAGGCAGAAGGAGTGGCATAGCAGACAGGAATGGCAGAGGAGAAACATTTCATGGTTGGAAGAAGGTAGCAACCAAGGACAACCACAGCTCTGTCTAATATTTTATCCAAACTACTTAGGGCAGGTAACATTGACACCCATAATCCCAACGCCCTTTATGCAAGATTGCAACATGAATCTTGAGTGTCATACACTCTAGATCATTCACCTCTGTAAAAGACCCACCTATTACAAATTTCTCCATCACTTACAGACACTAGTCATGTAGAGTCAGAGCCCACAATGACAACATGATTTAATTAACTCTAAAGTTTTATATCCAAATCAAGTTGTATTCACAAGTTCTGGAGGTTTGTGGAGACTCAGTTTAGTCCATAATAGCCACATAAAGACTTGTACATGAATTTATCAGGCCTAGACCCACCATCCCTTCCCTTGAAGACAAGATGCTTTTTCTGCATAAACTGCATCTGGGGCTCTACATCCTGTCTATATCGTAGGCCAGTGATGGCAAAACTTTTATAAACAGAGTGCCCAAACAGTAACCCAAAATGCACTTATTTATCACAAAGTGCCAACACTGCAATTAAATATAAATACTGACATTTTAGTTTATTAAAAAACTCATACATTAGCATCTTCTGCCATAAAATAATAAACAGCAGCATGTCACAGGTTTGCATCACTGCCGGGTTTAAACACAGCATTATTCTTGCTTGCTGACTCCAGCTCCCTACTTAGCCCCAGCAATACTCCAAGCACAAACTCCAGGTATCCTAACAGCATCCACTAATACAGCTTGATGGGAGAGAAACATGCCAGCACCCAGTCCTCCTTCCCTGGCTCATATCCTTCTAATTAGACCCCTCTTTTCTGTTTCTTCTTCCATTCAAGGCTGATTTCTGGACACATGACATGGGTATATAGTCATTAGAGACAGTGAATTACCTGCATTAAATTTTCTTACTTCTGGTCAGTTTGTTGGTTTTTCCAAGGATGATTTCTGACCTAGCAGACTCTTGTTAGCAGTTCTACTACTGATAGTCAAAATCTGGAACAACTGAAATGTTTATTGGCAAGTACATATATAAACATGCTGTGTTATATTCAGACTGGGAACTACTGCTCAGAAAGCAAAGCAATAAACCATTTTGATATAAAACATGGATAAAGCACAAAGTGACTTGCGTGTGTGAAACAAACCACTCCAGGAGTGCATACCGCATGGTTCCTTTTATTTAAAAATTTATGGGAAATGCAAACTAATTTATAATTGAGGACAGATGTATTGTGTCCTCAGACTAGGACAATAGATTCAGAAAGAATTCTAGAGGCATGGAAAACATTCATAGGTAAATTCTCTGTATCATGGTGATGATTGTGGGGAGCAGCTGAGCCATGGCTGGCATGGATGTCCGTGAACTCCTTGGGATTAGAACAAGGCCAGTCCAGCAGGGGTCTGCTTTGGTGTTCCTCCCTGTTATCTAGAGCAGTGATAACCCTGAGAATGTTTCACTTCAGTGCTCTCAGCAGAACATTGAGACCTTGCACTTTTAACCCTGTTGCACACTTCCCTGGTTTTTACTAAGTATAAATAGGGACGTAGACCAAGCTGGGTTGTCACTGCCTCTCCATGAGGGGTCCGTCCCACCCAGTCCCAACTTTCCTTTTATGTGTGCTGCTTCTTCTTAATATCCTGTCTCCCACTCTGAGGACCCTGCTGGATAAAAAGGTCATAGCTGATGATTTCAGGGATGTCTAGAGATCTTTAAAATCAAGTTCAATAACTTACATCCTTGCAGTTCATTATATCAGTTTTAGCTCAGAGTTACAAACACTGTAAACACTCAGATTAAAGACTAATAGACATGCCTGTTATAGAAAATGATCAGTCTGTATACAAGACAAAGGTCACACTGAGGGGTTGCTTTGTGACTCTGACGTACTGACTTTCATTCTCTTGTTTGTGCAGTTGTGAATTTGGTTTCTCTGGAGAAAATCTTGAAGCCAACTTTTGTTTCTCAAGACAAATATTTCTTTTTTTTATTTTAAAGAGTAAAACAACAACAACAACAACAACACAAAGAAAAGCAAGAAACAAACCGAAAATGTAATAATACAGGTTTTCAAACAAGATGCTAGGAATTTAACAAAAAAATTAATATCTTTTATTTTCAAGATTGAGGTACACTTTTTAAAATCTCACACATTTGTTTTGCAATGTCTATAAAGGCATTTATGCTTCAAAGGCCAATGTGAGTATATTTGCTCCTACAAAGTTCTGTTTTATCTATTTGCAGCATTTTTATTCTAATGCTGCCATAACCAACCATCATGAACGTGATGGTATAAAACTATAGACATTTCCCTCTTAAATAGCTAGGAAATAGTGATCCAAAATCAGATTTAGGTAACAGGTAACATATTTCAATATCCATCTTCTGAATTTTTATTATAAATATGTGTTATATTTTGCACAAAAAATAAAAAAATATTTTTCTGCATTTATTGAGTGATTATGTGATATTTGTCCTTGCTTCTGTTATGAGATGTATTTTACATTTACTGATTTGTATGTGTTGAACAACATTTGCTTTCCTGGGATAAAACCTTGCTGGTCATGTTGCAGGATCTTCTAATGATTTATTGAGTTCATTTGCTAATCTTATTAGGATTTTTCCATCTATTTTCATTAAGCAGATTAGTCCATAGTTTTCTTTTTTAGCTGAGTTATTTTCTGATTTTGGAATCAGAGCCATGCTGGCTTCTGGGAATCAGTTTTAAAGAATGACTTCCCTTTCAACTTCATTGAAGACTTTGAGAATTATTGGTGTTATAACCTCCTTGTAAATCATATAGAATTCATCAGTGAATCCATCAGGTGCCTTGGATTATAATTGTTGGTAATTTCTTTTTTTTTATTACTGGTTCAATTACATTGCTGGTTATTTGACAGTTCAGCATTTTTATGTTTTCTTGTTTCAATTTTGATAATTTATGTATGTTTGAAAATCTGTCCATTTTCTTTCCGATTCTCTCTTTCATCAGAGTATAACTTTCATAGTAGTTATAATGTTCTGGATTTTGATGATATCCATTTCAATTTTGCCTTTTTCATTTCTAATTGCACTGATATGTAGCTTTTCTCTCCTTCTTTTGGTAAGTTTGACTAAACATTTTTTTTTATTTTTTCCAAGAACCAACTCTTTAATTCTTTGTGCTCTTTTTATAATCTTTTCTAAATTTTTATATCTGCTCTGATCCT
>PVJX010029472.1:0-22868 GCA_004027295.1 Dolichotis patagonum
ATGTGAATTCCCTGTATGTGACAATATGGACAACTATTTGGAAGAAAACAAGAGTCAACACGATAGAGAGTGAATATCTCCAATTGTCTAGTTTTGGAATTTATGTCCCTTACATTGCTTTCTTGTGATCTGCTTTGTTCTGTTTTGTTGTGTTTAATTTTACCCTTTTGATATAATTGAATGTATATTTGAGTGGGTAAGATGGATGACCATATTGCTGTTTTGTTTTGGTTTTTTTTTGTCAGATCGTGGAACAGAACTGTTAACAGACTCACTGTTTGAATGTCTACTTTACATGTTTTAACTTTATAATTTGAACAACTATTTCCAAGAAGTCAGTATGTAATTTGTCAAGTAATAATCTCTTAGGTTTTTTGTTGTTGTTCTTTTTCTTTTTTCCTTGGAATTCTGTATTGTTGCTACCCTTTATTCTGTTTTCTTTCTTCTCTTTAAATAAAAAAAAAAAAGAATACAACCCTGGGGCAGTAAGTATGGGTACTGGAAAGAGAATGGATATGTGGACTGGAAGAGAAAGAGAGACAGACAGACAGACAGACAGAAAGAGAACATTGAACTCAGAGACTGGGAGACTAGTCTAGAGAATTCACAGTTCATCTTACCTCTTACCCTTGCTACCTAGGTCTGCTTTTCCCCCAAATCATGTCCCAGCCCATCACTAGGGACAAACAGAAGGATACAGAAGAAGGGTAAGTGGGGTAAGAGCTCTGTAGGGGACAAGGGAAGGAAATTAATGTTGCCAGCAAAAGGAATGAGCGTCCCTCTAGCCAGCCATGGCCAGCATAGCCTTTCTTATGTGAGATACATTCCCTGAGCAAACATAGCCAGTGTAAATGTGTGCAAGTGGATCTGGACTCTAGAGGATTAAATACCAAAGTCAGGACTAAGACCAGACTAGAATGAGTTGAGGCGTCAGTTCTAAGGACATCTTGACCACTCACATGTGGGAGACCCTGGGTAATTTAGGTGACCTCTGCCACTGTATGCAGTTCACTAAGCAAAGCACTTTACATGGACCATCTCATTTAATTCTCAGTAAAACACTGTTGGAAGTGGAGTCCCAGGAGGGTAAGTGTAGCAGACACTAGTGCTGCCCAGATGTCTCTTTCCCAAAGCCTCTATTGCCCCAGCATCAGCGAGCAGTGTTGCTCACAGAAAGCCTTCCCTCCCGGCCATCTAGGCTTCTTCAGACACAGATTGGCCTGACCCAGGTCACTTCCCTTCCCTAGAAATCTACTTCCAGTGACCACTTAGTGTGAGGACGCCTGCCCCCAACTTGGGACAAAGTCCAGGCTCTAACTGCAGTGCTTTTCTGAGTGGCCAGGCCCAATCTTCCTTCCGTCTCCTCTTTCCCTCGGACACTGGTCCAAAGACGCTCCCACATAAATGACCCATCTGCTAAACTCATCTAGAGCCTGCTTCCTGGAACATCCAGCCTAGGAAACTAAGTAGCTTTCCCAAGAGCCCAAAGGCCCATGGTGAGGACAGGACCCCAGTGGAACGACAGCAGACCCTCGGCTCCTAACCGTCCCACGCCGTCATCTCCCACTGTGAACATCACTGCCTGCACGGTCCAGGACGCACCACACCCTGGACATTCTCGTGTATCTGGGCCTGATTTTTAATTAGAAAAATGGTTCAAGTAAAGAGTTTGCCCCCACACTATCACACAGTATTTTGAGTAAACAAGGGAAAGACATGTAGCCCTGACTGTAAGGAACAAATCCCACATTAGTAGAATCACTGCTTACCCAACTCTCTTTCTTCAAAGCATTTTCACTAATATGTCAACTCGATGTGGCCAAGACTTCCAGAGACTCAGAACTAAAGATTAAAAGGAGAGAAACAAGAACTTTCAGCCGGGAGTTATCAGTCAAAGAGAGGTCTTGCTTTGCAGACTTCTTCAGTTTTGACTTGAGATCCCCCTTAAAAACTCATCATTTTTAAATGTGGTGAGACGCTTTCTTTCACCCTCTCCTTCTTTAGAAAAAATGCTACTTTTCTTAAAGGTAAGTTCTTGTAAAATACAGGCTAGAATATTTTCAAATTAGTATCTTCCTCCACTTTGTTGATACCATCACTTTTAAATAGTGAGTCCAATCACCACATTGTAGAAGACAAAAATCGCCTAGCATTCATTAAAACAACCATGAGTTTCCAGTGTAATACCTTGTTTCAACTTTTTTCCTCCCTATTTCTGCAATGGAAATTGATTCCCCTTTAATACAGTAACACTACCTAATTTACTAGCTGTCACACTGACTAAGTTTAGCCTAATTAGCAAAGAGCACTGGATTTGCTGAATTTTTTTCCCACCCTCCACCTCTCCAGCCCCATTTCTATCAGATGTCAAAATAAAGCTATATCCGAAAACCAGAGAGGATAAACGGAAACTGATCCTGATCACAGAGAAGCGTCAGGAGCCTCCACTAGCTAGCATCTGACTTCATAAAGGTGTAATCTCTCATTAGGAGTACCGAGTTCTGTGACTGCCAGGCAGCCGCTCAGTAATCCAGCGTCATCACCTTCATCTCGTTCCTGGTGTGTTGGTAATCGGGATGGGGCTGCTACAAGCCTCAGCCCACATCTGCTGATGCTCTGTGAAGTACAGTGTTCAATCACCATGCGCTGCATTTTCCCCTTGCCTCTGACAGCTCTGGTCACATCAGATGCATAGCTTTGATGCAGACACTGCAACAGAGAAAAGAGGGGAAAATAGCAGAAAGGAGGGACAGGGATTAGTAGCTCAGAAGCTTTGAAAATCTTGATTCCATTGAAATGAAAACATGCTTCATCTACCTTCTTTAGACACTGCTGATCACATTAATTCCAGATGAAAGGTAACTTGGTAGGTGCCCCCCCAATGCTGGTAAAGTTTTTCTACAGGGAGCTTGTAAAGGAAAACTGTCTCTCTCCTAGTGCTTCTAGGCAAAGCATTGAAGTACAAACCCACTGAAATCAAAGTGACAGCTAGAAGGCACCCATAATCACCAGCTCTGTGAGTGCTTTCAGGACTTGAATACAACTGTCAATTATCAAGGCCTCTTTGTAGGCAAGACAAGTAACAATGCATTCACGGTCTGAAGCAAACTTGCCAAAAAGACATTCATATACTTTTGTCCGTCTGTTAGCAATACCCAATGGCAGACTCAAAACACAATGGCTAACCAAAGTTCTCAGAGTAACGTCAGCAAATAAAATGTAAAATAAATCACTAAAGCATGTTAATAATTGATTACACTTAGCACAAGGTAACATAGTTACATTATATTCTCCAAAATCATAATATATGCACCCAATCACAATATGACCATAAAATTAATAGTGCTCCGAGTGACCATTGTGTGCTAGTCAGATGAAGTAGTAACCACAATGGCCAAGGTCCCTGCCCTCATAGAAGTTATCTTCTAGTAAAAACTGTATAGAAAGCATATTTCACAACAATAGCTACTATAAAAACAGTGATCACTACTGTCACATCTCTTCCACTCCCTTCATATCTAAGTCTCGGGAAAGCAAGAGGAGATCTGAAATTGAACAAAGAAATACTAGAGCTAAGAAATTCCACCATTCCCTGGGGAGGAGAAGCTGGCAGAAGCTGAAAAGCCTCATTCTCTTCACCGTTGTCTCACATTACTGACTGGATGACGCAACAAACTGCACGCCCAATCCAGTCTCCTTCAACAGCAGATCACATATAAATCATTCTAGAGAGCTTATTCTACTTTTAATTACCCACATGACATTAAAAAGATGCTGGATAGGATAGGACAAGAAATGGGGACTTAATGAAATCAGTTGTGTCTGACAAATAAAGACCAGAGAAAATTAGAAAATGATTAGGCAAAAGGGATGTAGCTACGTTTTTTCCTTCCAAAGTTTCAAAAGTCAGTGCTTTTAGATGGAGAACTTACTGGATAAATATCATATTTAATTATGTTTCCAAGAAGCTAGAAGAACCCTACAGTAAGCAGGTAATCATGCCTTTGCTCTCTTGACATGTGGCACTGTTTTTTCTGATTCCCTTTTTAACTTGTTTTTCCTCCTTTCCTGCTACCTGTTTAAATTCAAAGTAGAAGTAGAGTCACCGGGCTGGGACACTGTGTCACGTGGGTGCTTTACTTGTTGGGGAGAATGGAGATGAAGGAACTGATTTTCTCCCTCCCCACATATACACTTCCTTAGCATCTTGGTTTCATCCGTCATCGATACTGAGCTCCAAATCTCCGTATCCAAGTACATTTCGTAGATGTCCGAGTAACATATGACATCCGGCAGGGCCAGCACTGGGCTCCTGACACTGTCGGTCCTCCTCACACTGCTTCTTCTCATCGTGTCTAACACAGGCCAGAGTCATCTGCTGCCCAAGAGGAGCTACGTCACATAGGCATCCGTAACAATACTTGAAACCACAAAAAAAGACTTCGCTAAAATAAGTTAAAGAAATTTTTAAAAAATGGAAAGATATTCCATGTTTATTAACTGGGAGACTTGATGTTAAAATGCCCATGTTGCACAAAGCAAACTAAAGATTTATGCAATCTCTACCGGGGTGGTGGCCATAAAAAGGTAAGAAATGGGAATGATAGGAGGCCACATTATCACATTGTTAGAAAAGAACAAGGAGGGAAATTCGGCCACTGGACTTGACATATGAGTCTCTCTACCTCTCTGTTCCTAATATCTGAGTTTGAAGGGATTAAGAGAGTTGATTTAGACAGCTACTTCCAATTTCAATTCATCTTAGCCACGATATTTTTCTCTTTCATTTAAATAACTGATTTCTGTTTCTTTCCAGCCATCATTAACTAAGCCTAATAGAAAACTATAATAACCAACTATCTGTTCTAAAATATTTCTACATGTGTTTTAAAACATGATCCTCAGAGTTGATGTGCTTAACTCCTCTCTCTCCAAGTCCTTAACTGAACAGTCCTCACCAGTAACCTCTCAATGAACTGCTCAGTATTCAGCCGAACCTTCTCCATCTAGCAGAAAGAATGGTGTAAAATGTAATATAGTCCTAAGGGGAAATGACACTTCAGAATAACATGGAACAGACAGGAAAACTCCTCCCACCCTAAGAAGGGAAGTCCTCTAAGACTGCATTGTGCTTCTGGGAGACAAAGAAGCAGGATTTAGGAAGTGATTTTGCATAAACAACAAAGAGCTCCACAAATGCCTCCTTCAGTGCACTGAGCAGGGGGCCCCAAAGCCACTCTGACAAGGAGGGCGGAGGAAGCAGTTGGAGGCTCTGGACTGTGGAGCACTTGAGTCTCTGCTTTCATGTCGTTTATTTCTTGTAGTGACCTCTGTGACTTTGGCTTTATGTGTGGGCACTCATCCCTTACTTGCAAATACAATTGTGAGGCGGTTTCCTCTGTGTATAGTTAGATAATGAATTCTTCCTGTTGCAAAGTGACCTCAAGAGCCCAAGACCTCATTTCATTTCAATTTGTGCCAATGAAACGCTTGACAAATTGCTCTTTTAGAGTCATGTATAACTTCAGGTTTTATTCCCAGGAATTGTTGCACTTCTGACAAGGACAAATAGGGCTACAGGAATCGTTCTTATCCTCTGCAATGGCAGCAATTACAAGACAGCTGGGTTAGGTATCAGTATTAGTTTCCAGTGATTCATTCACTTTGAGGATAATTACTCAAAAATCAAAAAATACTAGTACTGGATGGGCTAAAATCAACAAATAGAGGGAAGTGCGTGTGTGTGTGTGTGTGCGCGTGTGTGTGTAAGACTACTGTCCCAAGAGTACCCTCAGAATGCTAGCCACTCCTTATTCACCAACACAATTTTGTTTTTCAGTCAGAGATTTTGCCATCAGAGATCGAAACAGAACAACGGTTCTGTGTGTGTTCTTGGCAGATACTGAAGCTCTCTTGCTAACATTCTGTCATCTCTTTTCTGATTCAAATTATAAACCAAATTTTCACATTGTTGATCTAAAACCCAAGTCTTTAACCAGAGCATACTGAACTCACGTTAGGAGACAGCCCTGTTCAAACAGCGCGTTACTGCACGAGGATTACTTGGAGTAGCTGCCATTTGTTCATCTCTCTTCAGCCCCAAATTGTTGGAGCTTCACCTGCTCCCACATCAGATTGTTCCGTAATAGCCTTTCATAACACAGAGTCATATCGACGGCATCAGCAAGCCAACTGCCACCCGGACACCAGAGACATGGGACTGGCTGCCCCTATATCCTCACCTCCTATTCTCTGATCAATGTGTATGAAATTATTTAAGGGGATAAATGTTTGATGTGAGCCCAGAAATTTATTGAGATTATTCAAAATGAAGTACTCTTCAAAGTCACAGAATTTTACTTTAAAATGGCAAAGTTATGTGCTGTTTATAAAATATACCTGTGTAATTTGATTTGCATCATTCAAGGGTGAAAATATAAAAATTATATGCTTATCATGAGTATATTTGAGATATTTTGTCTAAAGTATTTGAAAACTAAAAGTTACTTTCAAACTCTCTAAAACTGATTTGGAGAAATTTCTCACATTATCCTTGGCTATTACGTGAAAGCTTGCTGTATAAAACAAATCAAAATTCACAAGAGTCTACTGCTTCCTTAATAAAAGATTGTTTGACAATTAACTTGTGACTTTATGTATACATTTTCATATAGAAAAGCTTCACTAAAATCTTGTAGAAAATAGCCTTTCTAATTTTATTTTTATCATCTTCACTCCTTTTAACTGATCACTGAAGTCTTCAGAAAGCCATGAGATGACAATGCCAACTAGCACAGGGTCAGCAATTCTCCACTCTGACACCTTCAAGCCCCATGACCTGGAGAAGACATTGGGCTTTTCTGAACTTGAGTCTCGTCATCTTTGAAAACAGAAACAACTGGACTTTGTTTCCAACAGAGTGTGATGAAATGGATATTCTGAACAGCTCTCCTATCTTCCCCCATTCAATAATCAAAAATACTAAATAAATTATAAAAAACATCCTTTAAAGTTCACTGAACTGGCAAGGAAATAAAGACCCTTCAGAGGATGAGATTGAGGAAAAGAAAAAGAAGCAAGAGCTGGAATCCACAAAGGTGGGCAGAGCTGTCAGAGAGTTTCCACTCAGACATCATCTGATGAACTCAGTAACCTGGAGCTCTGCATAGCCTGGGGAAGGAAATCACCCCAACCCACCTGCAGTCTGAGGGGAAATGCCTCCAAAGGCAGGATTTTGAAGGCCTATGTGAATATAGCAATGAAACAGAAATAAAAATTCCTTTCAGAAGGTGACATTGGTCTCTTGAGCATTGGTCCCTTCTAGTATTTCATAACCACAATGAGCCATTGCACATGCTTATAGCCTGAGTTCTAACACTACTTTGTGATCCAAAAAACACCAACTTAATTATTTAGTGTCTTGGGTAAGTAATGTCAGGAAACTGAAGCAAATTACTGAAGCAAATACATGTGCTATTTTGATGAATGTATCTTTTGCCCTGCATTAGTCAGTCTTCCTGTCCCTGGGCATAAGGCCCGACACTCACAATTGCAGGAGGACAGGTTTAATTTAGCTCATGGTTTCTGGAGATTCAGTCCATGTACAGCTAATTTAAGGCAGGAACATCACGGTAGAAGGGCATGGTGACGCAAATTTGCTTAACTCATGGTAGGCAGGAAACAGATCAAGGGAACAGCATGAGAGAGGAATGGGCAAGGATCAGACATAGACTCCAACACCATACCTCCAAACCCACCCAGACATACCCAGAAGTGTGCTTCCCCCACCCCCCAGATAGACCCCAAAACCAAGCAAGTTTAAACTCTACTGTAGCTGCCACATTCCCAGACCACTAAAAGTCCATCAAGTAACCTTTTAAGAAGCATAATCGCAGAGTTCCTAGAGCAATGTCATAAAACATATATGGAAAAAAAGAACCAAAAAGTAACAAAAGACTACAGAATCATACCTATAAAGATTTTACATACTAAACTTATCAAGCTCAGATTTTAAAATAAATGTATTTAATGTTTAGAGATATAAAAGAAAGTACAGGTATGTGCCACATAATAATGTATCCCTTAACAATGGATTTTATATGAAAATGTTCCTATATGATCTAGTGGATCTAGAGAATTCCTATCATCTACTGACCTTATAGTCATCATAGTAATACCAAGCCATGATACATTACTCATATTTTTGTGGCAATACTGATATGAACAAACCTACTGTGCTTCTAGACATATAAAAGTAAGCACATATGGTTGTGCATAATACATAACACTTAGAAGTGAAAGTAAATTACTGTTAAAGTTTACCACTGAGGCTTTTTATCATTTTACATTGTTTCTTTCTACTTATAAACGTTTACTGTAAAAGGGTTATGTCATGCCAGCAGCAGACTCATACTGCTTGTGATATATATATCTTGATTGCATGTTTTTCTCTGAAGCTTGATTTAAATATTTAAATTCATATTTTTATGTTAACATATGCCCCAAAGCATATATAATCCACTGTTATCTGTGATCAGTGATTTGCAATTATAATACCAACCCTCTGAAAAGCTGAGGTGGGATTATCACAAGTTCAAGCCTAGCTTGAATTTGGATACTTTGAGGGCTTGTCTCAAAACCAAGAGGGAGACAAAGACAGACACAGAGAGAGAGAGAGAGAGAGAGGAGAAAGAGGAGAGAGAAGAGCCCAGGGTTTTGATGTGAAGGACCTTGGTACAATCCTCAGTACTGGAAAAAAATCCACTGCTAATGTACCAGGAAGAGGCCATTCTTATGACTAATCAGAAACCCAAAACAAAAGTGATTAAGTACTGAAAATTGAAAAATGCATGATGGTTACTGCTTTCTAATGAGGCATGTCACTTTCTACCACAGCTATGATCTTGAAGAACAATGAAGTGAAAGAAACTGTTAGCCTATTTGCTTCCTTGAAACTTCAGTGAAAAAATGAAAATCTGAGAAGGGCCAATATTGTATGTGGAAAGACTTCCAATGACCTGGACTGTTAACCACACACAGACGTATATCCTCATCACCATGATGATCACAACCAAAGCAAAAAGGTTGTTTGCAATATTAAAAGAAAAGACCTGACTCAAGTATGATGCTGAATTTACTGCTAGCTTGAGGTTGTTTAATGAAACAAGAATCATTATTAACTACACAGCATAAGAGTGGGTGAGGAACCTGAGAGTAACGATGTGAAGACAACTGAAGAAGTTCTCTAAACTCCAGATGAGTTGTATGTGGAGGAAAACTGCTTGTCCAAATCTTTAATATGGCTGCAATGTCCCCTTCCTCTTGGAAGTGATGTCCACAAAGATCTTCATCAATAAGAAGGCCAAGTCGATGGCAGGTTTCCAAGCTTTTAGGGACAGAAAACAGCTTTGCTTGGGAGCAAAGTTGTAGACAAAAAGTGAAGCCCCAGGAACTTCAAGCATGCACTGCCAGTGAACTATAGGAGTGATAAGAACAGATAAACCACCCCATCCCACGATGCCATTCTGAATTGTTACCATTTGTAGAGTAACATACATTTCACAATTTTGATTGTGGTTGATAATGCTACTGCATATTCTCCCTTTTTGGTAAGCTTCTCCCAATATCAAAGTGGTATAGCAGCTTTTAAGGCTGGCCACTAAGTAGAACCCTTGCTCAAACTATTGCTACTACTAAAGAAGACACTGATACAATTCTGAAAGGAGTACAATAACTATGACTGCATCAGAAAATTTTCATGGCCTCAGACTGACATCACTGTATTAGTCAACTTTCTTGTCACTTGAAAACAATACAAAATACCCACAATTTAAAGGAGAGTTTCATTTGTCTCTCAGTTTTTGAGAATTCAATCCATGATCTACTGGATTCAAGGCAGAAACATCCAGGCAGAAGGACATGGCAGAGCAAACTTTCTTAGTTCATGGTTAACCTGGAAACAGAGCAGGAAAACACTGGCAGATTATATGAAGTACCCAAGGACCTTTCTCCTGGTCCCCCTGAAACAGCCAGGGTGTGATTTACTAATCTCCTGGATGTTCCTCAGCATGATCAAGTTGATACATCACAATTAACCATCACAAGCCACTCCTTGTGATCTTGACAACTAGACATGTTTCCTTAAATTATACCAATTCCCAAATAAAGACTTTAGTAAGTTGATAACGTTACCTAACGTGATTCATTTAACCTGAAGACAACCCCAAATGCACTAATTCTCTCCTTAAAGTCTCAATAATTCTAGCATTTCTCAAAAGGCCAAGTCAAAGTCCCTTCTGAGACTCAATGCAAACTCTTAGTTGTGTAGCTCTGTAAAAATAAAAAAACAAGCCAGGTGTGGTAGTGCATACTTGTAATCCAAAGAGTTGGAAGGCTGAAGCAGAGAGATCACTGTGAATTCTAAGCCATCCTGAATTATAGAGCAAGACCTTGTCTCAAAAAGTTTAAAACTAGTTACCTTACCCAAGACACAATGGCACAGGTTAAGCAATCCCTTTCCAAAGGGAGGATTAAGGGGGATAAAAAAGGAATAGAATCAAAGCAAGACAGGCAAACATTAATCCCCGTGGTTCTATGTCCAGCGTGTGGAGCACACACTGGTAAAGCTGTGAGTTTTAGAGAGCTTGGGCAGTTCCACCACTATGGCCTTGCTGGTTGCAGCCAGGTGGCCTCTCTCTTGGACTGGCTCCACTCACTGCCTGCAGTTTTCCTCAGCAGTTGTTCCATGTTCCCAGTATCTCAAGCTTCCTTGGTTCTCCACTACATGTTTCATCCCCACAGTTTCGCACACTTTCCCCTCAGATGCTCCTTGCCTGGCCTCCCAAGCCTTCCTTTAAAATCTGGGCAGAAGCCTCCCTAAACACACACTCATGTCTTCTCCGAGCCAATGAAGCCAACAGCATGTGGATAATGCCCACAGCAGATCACCTTGGATCATGGTTATGGCGGCCTCCAGTGCTTGGATGGTTGAGAATCCTGTGGTACCAGTGACTGAAATCCTGTGACTGAATCCTGTGGTACCAGTTCCCTCAGAGCCCTTCATGAGCACGGTCCAGGGACTCTTCTCAGATGAAATAAGAAACTTCACTTCGGTCCCCTGGATCCTGCTGTGAATGGAATCTCACTGATTTCTGAGATGTCTTCAATGCTTCTTTCTTCTTGTCCCTGAAAAATACTTTGTTTCTTTTTAATAGGGCTACTCTTTTCTAGAACCAGACCTCCTTTGCTCCCAGCTTTATATATGGCATCCTTTGAGCCAAAATTTTAGTATTTCAAATTTTTTGCTCCACTTTTCCCCCAAATTTAATTCTTACTATAAGTCTGGTAACAGCAGCCAGTAGCACTCATGTAACAGCCTGAACAATGAACTACCTTGAAATGTCCTCCGCCTGATTAATCAGTGTACCACCCTTAATCTCAGTCTTTGGTAAAGCCTTAGGACATGGGCAAAAGGTAGGCAAATTTATGCCAGACCATAACACACATGGCCCCTCGTGCAACTGCCAGTGGAGCCCTCTTCCCAGATGAAATCTCTTCGGCTCAGCCTTTATTATCTTCATTCCTATCAGCATTCTGGTCTGCCAAGCTCCACCAGAGTCACCCAGTAGGCTCTGCTGATAGCACTGGAAGGCTTCGCAGGCCTTTATTTCCAAATCTTTCCAAACTCCCCTTGGAGTCCAGTTCCAAAGGCTTCAAACTATGTTTTCAGGTACAGCCACAGCAGTACCCCACTTCTCCAGCACCCATTCCCGTTGCTGAGATACGGTATCCAACCTAAAATTTAAGGGATGACGGGTTCAACTTGGTTCACAGTTGCTGCAGATTCAGTCCATGTTGAACTGGCTCTAAGGCAGAAACTTCACAGGGCAAAGCAGATCTGCTTAATTTATGGTGCTGGGAGCAGATCAGGGAAGCACTGCGAGAGAGACAAGGGTGAGGGACCAGACCCAGACTCCAAATCAAACCTCCATGACCCATGCAGACACTTGTGGAAATGTGCTTTATTAATCCTGTGAGCTCTCTTACTTCGTTCAAGTGACACATCACAATTAACAGTCACAGTCTCACTGGGGCACTAAAGAAATGTCAGCACAAAAGAAACCCAGAGAGGAGCATTGAGTTCCAGATATACAGAGGCCCTGCATTACTGAGAAGAGAAGGAGCTCAGGCAGATTAAAAAACCCCAGGAACTGCAGGGAAACAGTTCAACTGGCAGTCAGGTCTGAGGCTGGGAAATTTCTAGGCTTGACCTCACAGAAGGAGGGGGCTCAGAGTCCACCGGAGAGGTGGGGGAGAAACAGGACAAAGCTAAAATGTAAAACTAGGCTGTCCATGGAGGCAGGTCAGAGAAAAGCATATGCCCAAAAGGGACAGAATGCTGTACAGAGGGCTCATGCATTAGTTCTATTGCACTTTCACAGCACCAAATGCTGTACAGACACATGAAAAGAGAAAACAGAAACCTATTAAGAGAATTTATACACTAAAGAAAACCAAACTCCAGAGCTCATGTTCCAGCAACCTGGCTCTCAGATGTGTTCTGGTTGGTCTGTCCCCATCCAAAAAAATAGAAGCCAAATATGGGTTAATCACCAACATTTAGAACTCCAGACTGCAGATTTGCGTTGAGCTCTGAAGACATGGTGAGAGGGCCTGTGTTACATCTGCGGAAATGGCGGCTTCCGCTCCCGGTGCAGTGGCTTCTGTGGCCCACCAGGCCTTGGCCTTGTGGCCCTTCTCACACACTCTACCTGCCATCCTGTCTATACTTCACTTTGATGACTTTGTTCCCACCTTCTGGAAAACAGAGATGATCGTAAGTGAAAGAAATAACTCTCCTGAGGTGGGATTTCGGGAAGGGATGGTAGGCAATGCTTCACCCTCCAAACGGGAGAAGGAGGAATGGGCTGTATCCACACCACCCAGCTTGTCTGAAGACTTTATTTTTATGTGCATACTTTTATCATCTCCAGCCCAGTGAAAGCAATAAGAAATAATTTGTGATTATATATCAGTTTCACTTTGAGAACTTCAATGACCTTTTTTATTTTTTAACCTTAGCAACATATGACCTGCGCAGCTGCTCTCTGGAAACCCATAATGGGTTGGCACAAGTAAGTGACCAGACATAGGAAAGCGTAAGAGGCAACAGCTCAGTGCATCTAGCAGGCAATCACAAGAAAAGCAGGCGGTTCTTGAGCTAACGCAGCATGGATCAGGGACCCGGGCAGTGCTGTGCCACTGACCTCAGCTGCAGAATAGAGCAGAGCTGCAGGAAGGATCATGCAGTCATGCTGGTGTCTTTCTAGATATATAAACACACCCAGCACACTCTGTTTCTGGAATTAGGATGCACTGGTCTCTGAAAAGAATAACAAACTGCATAAACCCACTTCATAAAACACCAGAGATATAAGAAGGGGAATAGGCAGAGGCATGTGCAAAGCATTAGGCCTTATATTAAAATAAACCCATATTTTGGAGGTAACCTGAAAATCAAATTAGATAGTTTTGGTCAACTATTCGCATTTCAGTGCAATTCTTCCCCTTGCTGAGAGGATGTCTATTGTTTTGTCTCAATGGGGCCCAAATCCAATTCAAGTGTGCAGACTAATATCATAAAACAGGGGAAAGCCAACTAATTTCCATACACTAAACTTCTCTATGATACTACAGTAAGCACTTGTAGACATTCCAAAGACTGTCACTTTTATACTTAGGTGAAAAAGTGTATGAATTATCTGAATCCAGAGAAGCATCAGGCTCACATTGTCCTTTTGCCTTTTCCTGCTCCACTATGGAAGTTGAAAGAAGAATGCAGTTATTTCACTGTCAGAGTAGCCAACTCAGCTTTAATAATCTGATGATTTACAATCTATATTGAGTTCTACTATTTAACAACCAAGTGATCTTGAGCAAGTCACATCACACTCTGAACCTAAATCATCTATAAAATGAGAATAAGAAACACTGGGTCATGTCACTTCTAGGGTTAACAAGATCCAAGAAGAGACAGAGTGAGAGTTTAATAGGCTGTACATGTGTCACTTGTGAGAGCAATGCTAGTGATCAGTCTCACGCAACACTCTGCACTGTCAGATTCACTTCAGATGTCTGGCAGAAAAACACAACAGGCACACAAAAATCTAATGATGACATCCGTTGTTCCAGGCAAAGCCATAGTCATGACATGGGCACCACTCAAACCCTGGTGACCTGTCCCAGGTGGAAAGGTGGAACTGGGCCCCATTCCTCCTGACATGGCTGGACATGGCTGACCTGGGTAAGCAGAGCTTTAGCATCTCAGAGCAACTAAGGCCTCCCATTTCTATTACATGAAATCCCAGGAACATATGGCCACTAAATATCATAAAAAGCATTTTTAAAATAAACTATCAGTTCTGATCTTCTGAATGAGAGCCCTCGTGCTTTAAGAATTCTGCAACTTCAAGCCTGGATACGGAGCCAATAGCCATTACATCAGTATACCTCCCAATCTGTTGGATGTCAGAGGTGCCAAGTTTGTGACCTCATGACACCAAGGATTGAAATCACAAACCAAAGGATGAAGTCAGGAGAGTTTTATTAGAAACAAAAGAAGGAGAATAGCTCCTAAATTTCCAAGAGGGGTCCTGAGTGAGATGGTCACTGAGGCCCTTTGTTAGTGGTAATTTATATAGCAAAATCACAATATGGATACAACATTGGTCAAACTACAGTCAACCTATGTAGGACTGCAAGATAGCTGCTTAGCTAATATTGATCCCAGAGGGAAAAAAGTCATACAGCAAGAGTGCACAGAAAGAACAGAGACATTTGTGGGAAGGGGGAATTATGGTCCAGATCCTCTGGTCATCCACCTATGTCTGATGCCTTTCTGGGCCCACTGGGACAAGTAGTGCTAACTACAGTACAACTTCAAGTTGCTGTTTCTCTCTTAGGGAGGCGTGAAGGCCTGGCTATTGTTCTCCATCCCGAAGCCTTGCTCACTTCATGTTTGTCTCATCCACAATTCTGATGTCTCTTACCTTTCGTGTGCTGACTTCTGTGATGACCCAATCCCTCTCTGACTGTGTATTAATTTCTATCTAACTTGGCTTTCTGTCATAACGTCCAGTCTGAAACTTGACATAGAGCACTTACAAAGGACTAAGCACCACAGTGAGTCTTGGAATTGAGGCATGCAATCAGCCTTTAGCTGGACTGCACCCTAATTAGAATCCTAACAAAGAAAAAGAGAGACTTTTAAGAGGTGTTTCCTACTTAGTGCTAGCTTACTTAAGATGCAATGTGCTTTTCATCCAACATACTCTAAATGCTTTGTTTAAAATATTAACACGTAAAATTATATCTTTTTCTTTCTTTCTTTCTTTTTTTTTTGTACCAGAAATTAAACACAGGATCTCATGCTTGCCAGGCAGGCACTTATGCTGCTGGGCTAAATCCCTGGCCCTAACACATGAAATTATTAAATGACCCCTATCATCAAGTTTATGTTACATCCAGTACTTAATTTTTAAATATTTACTTATTAATATCTGGAATATTCAAAATCATACATGTGAAACACATATAGGTCATGAAACATAGTAATAAAAAACACAGAAATGTGTTAATTTTAAAATCAGTAAAAGAAGTATAGAAATCAAAACTATAGAACTTGAAGATTTTTATACAGCCTGAAGGCTATCATTCCAAACACAAGGATGCAGAACAAATTGTAAGCAGGTAGAAATAGTTTTTTCATCCTCGCCCCCAAGGACCTGGGACAACTGCAGGATCATTAGCTGGCCCTCTTCTTGCCCCCCCCCGACCTGGGATAGCTATGGGATCATTGGCTGCCCCTCCTCCTCATCTCCCAGATCTAGGACAGCTGTGGGATCATAGGTCGCCGATCTCCCCCATCCAAAACAACACAGCAGCCCCCTGATAATCAGAGACCCCTTCTACCACCTGCAGAACCTTGTTGAGCTGATGATGGGAGACTCAGAAACACCTCACCCACACAGAAGACCCCAGCAAGTTTGTGACAGTGTGATGAGTTTCCTCCTCAAATAGAGGTCTTCAAGGGGTAAACAGGAACAGTAGCAAACTCCCCCACCAAGCTGTACGACGTTGGTGAGCCTGGGTGAGTCCTTCATCCATACAGAGAACACCAGTTGGGTTGAGGAGACTGCTGATAAGGCCTTCCGCAACCCAGAGGAAATTAAAAGGGCTCACAGGACACCCAGTGACACAGTAAGGTCCCAGCAGGTGCAAGCACTAAAGCCAGGTAGACCTAGCAGCCTGCAACAACCTAAAGCCATAGTAATAGCAGGAAATAAGGGTTGACTTACATCAGTACTCCTAGGCTAGTCAGCCTAAGAAGAATATAGGGTTACCCAACAGGCCCCATTGGACAAATATCAACTGCACAGTAGGACCCTAATACACACACTATGTACAGTTGAGACTAGTGGGATTGAAAGACCAAATATTAGCCCAATAGGTGAAAAGGACAAAACAAAAAACCAAAATGCAATCTCAAACATCCAGTCCATCAGGAACAAGTATAGGTTAGACATTAAAATAGAGGGTATTAAAAGTCATACACCTGAAATTTCTGAAAAGATAGCAAGTGAAATAAAGAAACAAATCCATGAGGCTATAGAGGATATCAGATTACAAATAATCTCTCATGTACAGAAAGAAATGACAACCTTAAGACAGGAGTTGCTCAGCAAAGCTGGAGAAGACATAAATAAAAAAAAAGTACAGGTTTGCAATCAGGGGTTGTAAGGAGAACAATTAGAATCAGGACACAATTTATAATATTATTTTATGATGCTCACCCAGAGTTAACACAAAGTGCAGGAAATCTACAACACAAAAGATATAAAATATTCAGCCAAGGGCCTGAATCTCACAGCAAGGTCCAGCATGAGTCCAGATGAAGACCCAGAGCTCATGACAATGCCTCCCACAAGTCCAACTAGAAGGCTAGAGCCCACAAGAAGGACTCACACCAGTCTCTTTTATGGGTCTGTGCAGGGAAGGCCAAAAGGCCAATGGTGGAAACTAGAAAATTTATGCCAGCAGGGTGAAAGAGCTGTGCTGGGAGCACGGGGAGCAGCTACCCATGCTGGTAGGTTGAGGCTTCTATGCTGGAGCCAAGAAGTCATGCTCAAAACAAAGGCCTGGGCTGTCCTGAAAAGCACCACAGCCATCCTCAATGACATGGAGGCCCCGAGCTCTTCTGATGATAAGAACAGTTGAGTAGATGCTAGGAAGCCACAATGATGAGCTCATCTTGGAGATTAAGCGGCATGCATCATCCCCTCTGGAGCCTGGAAGCAATGCTCGATGTAAGGACCAAAGGTTCTCCAGGAGAACCAACTGCTCAAACAGCAACACATAGGAGAACCCACAATGCCCCAACACTTCAATGCCTCTCCTTCTCCACATCTTTATTTATGCTGGCAACTTTCCTCAGGTAGAACATCTACACTCAGAACCATGGTGATTTAATTCTGCTGGCATTATGTTGACCAGGAGTTTTTAATCTATAACAACAGGAGCATGGGAAAATGATGGAAATCTTGAATGAACAATACAGAAAAAAAGTACAATGCATTAAAAAAAACTCAAAGAGATATCCAGGAAATAAAAAATTCTATTGAAACCTGGAAAAACCATTTGAATGAGGATAGAATTTCAGACCTTGAGGACAAGAAAGAACACAGCTAGCGATCATGAAAGGAAAGAACTTTTAAAAATAACAAGGCAGCATGACATGACAATTCAACAGCTTCAAGATGATGCAAAGAGAAACAATATAAGACTAATAGGCATCAATGAAAATGCAAGGATCAACAGAAATGAGATAAGAAAACTATTCACAGAAGTAATAGCAGAAAATTTCCCAAACATGGGAAAAGAAACTAATATACAGATAAGTGGGGAATATAGAAAGCTAAACAGTCATAACCAAAATAAATCTAGACCAAGACATATAATAACTAAGATCCCAGACATACAGCATAAAAACAGAATACTAAAAGCTGTTAGAGAAAAGATACAATTAACCTATCAAGAAAGCCCACTAGAATCATGGCAGACTTTTCAACACAAACCATCAAGTTAAGATGAGCTTGGAGTGAAGTATTTCAAGCCCTGAAAGAAAATAACTTTCAATCCAGATTGATATACCCTGCAAAACTTTCTTTGAAATTTAATGAAAAAATAAGATACTTCCATGACAAAGAACAACTGAAGAAATTTATGTCCACCAAACCAACCCTAGAAAGAGTACTAAAAGACATACTACAGAGAAATAAAAATGACTACAATTCCCAGAACAACAGAAAGAATCCACCAGGCAGGGCAAGCAATTAAACAAGAAGAAAAGCAGAACACCAACAGCAGGCAAATAACATAATGAAGTTGAGCCAGTATGTTTCAGTTATATCCATCAATGCAAATGACCTCAATTCACCAATTAAAAGAAATAAGTTGACAGAATGGATCAAAAAACAGGGTCCAACAATATTCTCTATACAGGAAACAAATCTGACTCAAAAGTAAACTCATAAACTAAAATTCAAAGCATGGAAAACAATATTCCATGCAACAGGAACCCAGAAAAAAGCAGGGGTAGCTATTCTGTTTGTGACAATATGAAATTCAAACCAAAAATGATCAAAAGACATAAAGAAGATCACTACATACTTGTTAAGGAATAATTCAAGAAGAGGAGCTAACAATCATAAACATATATGCACCAAATAAAGGAGCACCCAACTATATAAGACAAATACTAATAGATATGAAAAACCAAATACGCAACGACACAACTGTAATAGGGGACATTAATACCCCAATGTCACAAAGAGATAGATCAACTAGACAAAAAGTCAGCAAAGAAATAACAGAACTGCATCAAACCTGTGAGCAAATGGACTTAGTAGACATTTACAGAGTGTTCCACCCAACCACATCAGAATACAAATTCTTCGCAGCTGTGCATGGGACAGTCTCCAAAATAGGCCATTTATTAACCCATAGAACATTCTTAAGTAAATGCAAAAGGATTGAAATTATCCCATCATATTATCTGGCAATAGTACACTGAAATTGGAAATTAATGGTAAAAGAAATTGCAAACACTGCATAAAGACATGGAAATTAAATAACAACCTCTTGAAAAATCAATGGGTTACAGGTGAAATTAAAGAAGAAATTAAGCAATATCTAAAATTCAATAAAAATTCACATACAACATACCGAAGCCTGTAGGACTCAATGAAAGTGGTCCTAGGAAAGAAATATATAGCAATAAATTGTCACATCAAGAAAACAGAACAAGCATAAATAACCTAATGCTACAACTCAAGCTTCTAGAAAAAGAAGAGCAAGTCAAACCCAAAGCTCATAGAAGAGAAGAAATTATAAAGATCGAGCATAAATTAATGCAACTGAGACTAAGAAAACAATACAAAAAATTAATGAATCAAAGAGCTGGTTCTTTCAGAGAATAAATAAAATTGATAAACCTCTAGCCAACCTTATCAAGAAAAAGAAAGAAAAAACTCAAATTCATGCAATAAACACTGAAAAAGGAAAAATTAATATAGAGTCCATGGAAATTTGAAAGATCATGAATGCCTACTTTGAAAATTTTTACTCATATTGGGTGGAAAACACAGAGGAAATGGACAGATTTCTAGAAATGTATGAATTATCAAAGCTGACTCAAGAAGATGTAACAATTTTGAATAACCCAATATCAGCTGTTGAAATTGGAAATGTGATTAAAAACTTACCAATAAAGAAAAGTCCAGGTCCTGATAGATTCACAGCTAAATTCTATAAGAAATTTAGAGAAGATTTAATACCAATACTCCTCAAACTCTTTAGTGAAATTGAAAGGTAAGCAATTTTCTCTAACTTATTCCTGAAGGCTCTAAAACCAAACCAGAGAAAAAAAAACAACCAAAAAGGAGAACTATAGGCCAATCTCCCTAATGAACATTGATGAAAAATTCTCAATAAAATACTGGCAAATAGAATACAGCAAATTATCAAGATTATACATCATGACCAAGTAGTATTTATTTCAGGAATGCAGTGATGGTTCAACATATGCAAATCAATAAATATATATGCCACATCAACAGAGCCAAAGACAAAAATCACATGATCATCTCAATCGATGCAGAAAAAGCTTTTGATAAAAGTCCAACACTTGTTCATGATAAAAACCTTACAGAAACTTGGAATAGATGATATCTTCCTCAATCTGATAAAATCCATCTGTGACAAACCAATAGCCAACCTTATACTAAATGGACAAAAACTAAAAGTTTTCACACTGAAGTCAGGAACAAGACAAGACTGTCCCTATAACCACTGCTACTCAATGTATTCTGGAAACATTAGCCAGAACAATTAAACAAAAGAGAGAAATAAAAGGAATAAGGAGGGCTGGGGATTTAGCTCAGCAGCATAAGCACTTGCCTGGCAAGTGCAAGGTCACAAGTTTGATCCCCAGTACCAAAAAAAAAAAAAAAAAAAAAAAAAAAAAAAAGAAGAAGAAGGAATAAGGATAGGGAAGGAAGAAGTTAAATTATCACTATTTGCTGATGACAAGATATTCTACATAGAAGATCCCAAAAACTATCAAAAGATTACTAGAGTTAATAAGTACATTCAGCAGTGTAGCTGGATACAAAGTCAATACTCAAAAATCAATAGCATTTCTCTACAAATAACAAACTCGCTGAGAGAGAAATTATGGAAATAACACCTAAAAAGAGATTGAAGAGGATATTAGAAAATGGAAAGATATTCCTTGCTCTTGGATAGGAAGAACCAACATTGTAAAAATGGCCATACTCCCAAAACTGTTATATGGATTTAATGCAATTCTGAACAAAATGCCAATAATGTACCTTACAGATCTGGAGAAGGCATTCCTAAATTTCATTTGGAAACAGAAGAGACCTAAAATAGCAAAGGTAATCCTTGGCAACAAAGGCAAGGCAGGAGGCAACACAATCCCTGTCTTGAAATTACACTACAAAGCCACAGTGATAAAATCAGTATGGTACCAGGAAAAAAAAAAAAAACATACCTGAGGATCAATGGAACAGATTATAAGATGCAGACACAACTACAAAGACACTCAGCCACCTGATATTTGACAAAGGGGCTAAACATGTTCACTGGAAAAAAGATAGCCTCTTTAATAAATGGTGCTGGAAAAATTGGTTTTCCATATGCCAAAGACTGAAAGTAGACCCATGTTTATCACCATACACTTAACAAAAGTTAAAATGGATCAAAGATCTAAATATTAAAATAGAAACACTAAATGTACTGGAAGATAAGGTAGATAGAATTCTTGAAGATATACGGATAGGCAAAGAGTTCAAAAATAAAATGCACACTGCATGGGAAGTACTTCAAAGAATCAACAACTGGCATCTTATTTTATTAAAAAGTGTTTCACTTATTAAAAAGTAGTTTAAAAGAAATCACCAACAGAGTGAAGAGAAAACCCACAGAATGGGAAAGAATTTTACCTAGCTGTCCTTCAAGGGCCTTATATCTAGAACATATAATGAACTGAAAAACATCAGGCCACTCAAATTCTAATACTCAATCCAAAAATGGGCATTTGAGATGAACATGCACCCCTTAAGTGAAAAAATACAAATGGCAAATAAATATATGAAGACATGTTCAACATCACTTGTCATTTGAGAAATGCAGAATGAATGGCTGTGATCAAGAAATCAATTGACAACAAATGTTGGTGGAGCTGTGGGGGAAAAGGAACACTGCTCCACTGCGAGTGTAGACTGGTGGAAATCCATGTGGAAGTTCCTCAAAAAACTAGGATTGGAAGCTCCATTCAACCCCACTATTCCCCTCCTGGGTATTTTCCCAGAAAAATTGAAAAGGTCATGTAACAGTGATATATGTGCATCCCTGTTTATAGCAGCACAATTTGTAATAGCTAAGTCTTGGAAACAACCAAAATGCCCATCCACTGCAGAAAGAATAAAAAAGATATAATATTTTAATACAATGGAATATTACTCAACTATAAAAAGGATAATCTTGAGGCTTTTATAGGTAAATGGAGGCAACTTGAGACTATTGTTACAAGTGAAATAAATCCAACTCACAATTATAAATACTGTATTGTCTCCATAGTATAAAAAATAAAAGGTTGAAAGAGTAATAAGATCTAATATGTACAATAGATATTGTAATAATGAAAGAGAAAGAGCATAATAAAAAGGAAAGAATTTTTTTTCTTACCAAGGGATCAAACTCATAACCTCATGCTTGCCAGGCAGGTGCTTATGCCACTGAGCTAAATCCCTGGCCTGAGCAACTAATTCTAGGATAACAATATGTAATATATTAACTAGTGTTAATTTCTTACTGTTTATTTTAATTCTATGCCATTTCTATGCTTTTTTTTCTGTTTTTATTTTTAAAATTAAAAAAAAGTTTTTTCACATCTACTTGTCTTTACCCCTTCTGGAGTACATGAATTTTTAAATAAAAACAGCTAGACAAAAAAATTTAAATCAAATGAATGGCTCTCTATTTGGTGCCCTTCCCATGTGAGTAATCAACAGTTGGTAAGATAGCTTTAGAAAGGAAGCCATATTGTTAAGAATCTGTCACCTTCACACAGTAGGAGAACAAACAAAACCATCTGAGAAATGCAACTCTAAAGTTTTAGTATCTTCAAATTTAATGGTAACCTGAAAGCCAAGGTAAAAACAGACAATTCAGTCAAGCAGTATCTTACGTTTTTTATTTGGCATGCTAATTACTGACCTCTGCTCTCA
>PVJX010029473.1:0-22889 GCA_004027295.1 Dolichotis patagonum
CGTGCCCCGCCTACCGCATCATGGGAGGATACACTGCGAGGTCTCTCTTGGCCTATCTGTTCCCTGCGCAGCGATTTCCGAGCTGACCACAGATGCCAGCCTTCGGCACGCAGTACTCTCCAGCCCACAAGGCACCCAAAAGTGCACGCAGTACTCTCCAGCCCACAAGGAAGTATTGTAGCTTTCGTCCTAGACAGGTAAGGCCCCACCCAGCAATCCCAAAGTGGCTGGAGTCATCCAGTAAGGTCTCTCTAAGGACCTCCACTCAACTGGGGAAACTGCCTGCATTAGGAATAGATATTCTCAACCCAAGAAACAACTAAGACCCTTTGTTCACCTTCCCTAAGGGAATATAGGACAATGACTACACAAATCAGCAAAATGTAATCTCAAACTTCAAGCCCATGCCAAGCAAGCCTAGGAGACACAACATAGAAGAAAATGTGGGTCCTACACCCGAAACTCCTGAAATGATAGAAATTGAAGTAAAGAAACAACTCCAGGATGCTATACAGAACTTGGATCAGAAATAATCCCCCAGGTAAAAGAAGAAATGATAAATGTAATGAAAGAAATGCTGAACACATCTAAAGGAGACATAGTTAAAAAATTAGAGGAACAATGCAAAAATATGGAAACCATGAATGAACTATATAAGAAAAAAAAACAGAATGCTTAAAACAGATTTAAAGAGATATATGGGAAATAAAAATTCCATTTAAAGTTGGCAAAACCACCTCAATGAAAGTGAAGATAGACTTTCAGACCTTGAAGAAAAGATTGCAGCTAGCAAACAGGAAAGGAAAGATCTTTTAAAAATAACAAGGAATCAGGAAATGACAATTGAACAGCTGCAACATGATGCAAAGAAAAACAACATAAGATTGACAGGTATACACAAAAAAGAAAGGGACAACAAAAATGATATCAAGAGGCTATGCACAGAATTAATAGCTGAAAATTTCCCAAACATGAGAATGCAAACTGACATACAGATCAGTGAAACATATAGAACTCCAAATAGCCATAACCAAAATAAACTACATCTAGACATATAATAATCAACATCCACAATATCCAACATAAGAACAGAATATTAAAAGCTGTTAGAGACAGATAACCTATAAAGGAAAGCCTATTAGAATCACAGCAGACATGTCAACACAAACAAGGAAGTCAAGTAAAGCATAGAGTTAAGTTTTCCAGATACTAAAGGAAAAAAAACTTCCAACCCAGATTGATGTACCCTGCAAAACTCTCCTTCAAAGTTGATAGAGAAATAAAATACTTCCAAGACAAAGAACAACTGAAAAACTTCATGACTAGCAACACAATCATGCATAGAATACTGAAAGACATTCTAGATAGATATAGGGAAAAACCAGTAACAAGGCAAACAAGAAAACAGACTGGAAAGGTTAAGAATCAACAGCAGAAATATAACATGTCAAAAATAAACCAGAATATATCAGTTATAACTATTAATGTAAATGGCTTCAATTCACCAATTAAAAGAAACAGACTGGCAGATAGGATCAAGAAACAACAAGCAACCATATGCTGTATATAAGAAACTCATCTAATCCAAATGGAAACTCATAGACTGAAAGTCAAAGGATGGAAAACAATACGCCAGGCAACAGGAAACCCCTAAAAAGCAGGGATAGCCATTCTGTTTACAGACAAGGTGAACTTTAAATCAAGGATGACCAAAAGAGATAAAGAAGGTCACTACATACTAGTTAGGGGAAATCTTCAAGAGGAAGAGACAACAATCTTAAATATATATGCACCAAATTTGGGAGCACACAGCTATACAAAAAAAATATTAATGGAAATGAAAAATCAAATAAGCAATAACACGATTTTAATGGGAGAACTTAATACCCCATTGACACAAAGAGACAGATCAACTTGACAGAAAATCAGTATAGTAATAACAGAACTAAATCACACCTGTGAACAAATGGACTTGGTGGACGTATACAGAGTGTTCCACCCAACAACACCAGGATATACATTCTTTTCAGCAGCATACGAGACATTCTCTAAAATACATCATATACTAGCCCACAGAACATGCTTAAGTAAATGCAAAGGAACTGAAATTATCCCATGCATGTTATTGGATCATAATGAAACTAGAATTTAATGACAGAAGAAACTGCAAAAACCCATAAACAAATCAAAATTGAATAATACACTCCTGAGCAATCAGTGGGCCACAGATTTAATTAAAGAAGAAATTAAACAATATTTACAAGCACTTGAAAACACAAATACAACTTACCAGAATCTGTGGGATTCAATGAAAGTAGTTCTCAGAGGAAAATTTATTTCACTGAATTCCCACATGAGGAAAACAGAATGAACACAAATAACCTGATGTTACACCTCAAACATCCCGAAGTAGAAGAGCAAATCAAGCCCAAAGCCAAAAGAAGGGAGGAAATTATAAAGATTAGAGCAGAAATCAATGCAACACAGACTAAAAAACCAATATAAAGAATCAGTAAATCAAAGAGATGTTTATTTGAAAGAATAAATAAAATAGATAAGCCCATAGCCAACATTATTTTTAAAAGGAAAGAAAAAACTCAATTTCATGTAATAAGGAATGAAAAAGGTGAAATCAGTACAGACCCTGTGGAAATACAGATCATCAATACCTATCTTGAAAACCTCTACTCTCGGGCTGGGGATTTAGCTCAGCAACATAAGCGCCTGCCTGGCAAGTGAGTGGTCATGAGTTCGATCCCCGGTACCAATAAAAAAAAAAAAAAAAAAAAAAAAAAAAAAAAAAAAAAAAAAAAAAAAAAAAAAAACCCCAAAAAAACCTCTACTCTCATAAGGTTAATAACACAGAAGAAATGAGCAGATTCCTAGAAACATATAAATTACCAAAGCTGGATCAGGAAGATGTAAAACTGCTGAATAACCCAATTTCATTTAATGAAATTGAAAATGTAATTAAAATCTTACCAACAAAGAAAAGCCCATGTCCAGATGGATTCACTGCAGAATTTTACAAGTAATTCAAAGAAGACTTCATGTCGACACTCCTCAAACTCTTCAATGAAATTGAAAGGGAAATAATTCTCCCTAACTCATTCCTGGAAGCAAGTATTACCCTAATACCAAAACCAAAGAATGAGCAACAAAAAAAGAGAACTGCAGGCTAATCTCCCTAATGAAGATATATGCAAAAATTCTCAATAAAATTTTGGCAAACAGAATGCAGCAAATAATAAAGAAGATTATATATCATGATCAAGTGGATTAATTCTAAGAATGCAGGGATGTTTCAACATAGGCAAATCAATAAAGGTAATCCACCAATATTAATAGAACCAAAAATAAGAATCATATAATCATTTCTAGAGATGAAGAAAAAGCTTTTGATAAGGTTCAACACTCATTCATGTTAAGAACTTTACAGAAAATTGCAATAGATAGTCTTTACCTCAATATGATAAAGGCCATCTATGACAAACCAACAGCCTGCATCATATTAAATGGTCAAAAACTGAAAGCCTTTACTCTAAAATCAGGTATAAGACAAGGATGTCCATTATCACCACTGCTATTCAATATAGTGCTGGAAATACTAGTCAGAGCTATTATAAAAGAGAGAGAAATAAAAGGAGTTATGATAGGAAAATAAGTTAAATTATCATTATTTCCAGACAACATGATACTCTACATAGAAGTCCCCCAAAACTCCACTGAAAGACTCCTAGGTATAATAAATAAATTCAGTAGTGTAGGTGGATACAAAGTCAACACTCAAAAATCAAGAGCATTCCTATACACAAACAACAAACTCCCTGAGCGAAAAATAGGAGAAGCCACACCCTTCAAAATAGCATCCAAAAAATGAAAACCTTAGGAATCAATTTAACAAAAGAAATAAAAGACCAATTTAGAGAAACACATAATACCCTGAAAAGAGAAATTGAAGAGGATCTCAGAAAATGGAAAGACATTCCCTGTTCATGAATAAGAACAACAAATATTGTGAAAATGGCCATTCTCCCAAAATTGTTACACAGATTTAATGCAATCCCAATCAAAATACAACCAGTATACCTCACAGACCTAGAGAAATCATTCCTAAAATTCATCTGGAGTCAGAAAAAAACCTATAATAGCAAAAGCAATTCTGAGCCACAAAGGCATGGCAGGAGGCATCACAATTCCTGACTTGAAGTTATCAAAGCTATCATAGTAAAATCAGAATGGTACTGGAATAAAAACAGACCAGAGGATCAATAGAATAGACTGACAGATACAACTACAACTACAAACACCCTCGGTCACCATATCTTTGATAAAGGCACCAAGCACGTTCACTGTAAGAAAGACAGTCTCTTCAATGAATGGTACTAGAAAAATTGGCTCTCCATATGCTGAAAACTAAAACTAGACCCATGCCTATAACCATGTACTAAGCTGAAGTCAACTTGGATCAAAGATCTAAATATTAAAACAGAAACACTAAATCTGCTAGAAGACAAAGTAGGTAGAGATCTTGAAGACATGGGGGTAGGTAGAGAATTCATGAACAAAAATCAAACCACACGGGAAATACTTCCCAGAATCAATAACTGGGACCACATCTTATTAAAGAGTTTCTGCATGTCAAAAGAAATCTCTAACAGAGTAAAAAGGAAACCAATGAATTTTGAAAAAATCTTAGTCAACTGTCCCTCAGACAAAGGACTTCTATCTAGAACATACAAATAATTAAAAAAAAGTCAGACCCCCGAAATAGAAAGACCCAATCTGAAAATGGGTTTCTGAGATGAATACACAGTTCTCAGACTAAGAAATACAAATGGCAAATAAATACATGAAAAAATGTTCAGCATCATTGCTCACTAGAGAAATGCAAATTAAAACCACACTGAGATTCCATCTCATTCCAGAAAGAATAGCAAGGATAAAGAAAACTACCAATAACAAATGCTGGAGAGGCTGTGGGAAAAAGAAACTCTTCTGAACTGTTGGTGGGAGTGTAGACTGGTGCAACCACTGTGGAGATCAGTCTGGATGTTCCTCAAAAAAGCTGGGTTTGGAAGTCCCATTTGACCCAGCTATTCCACTTCTGGGCATATTCCCAGAACTGAAAACATCATACCACTATGATATATGTGCACCCATGTTTATTGCAACAGGGTTTGTAATAGCCAGATCTTGGAAACAACCTAAGTGCCCATAAACTGAGGAATGGATAATAAAGATAAAAAGTTTTATACAACAGACTACTACTCAGCTATAAAGAATGATCACATTGAAATATTTAAAAGTAAATGGTTGAAACTTGAGATCATACTCATAAGTGAAATAAATCAAACTCACATGTGTAAATACCATATTGTTTCCCTAGTGTAAGAAATGGTAAGAGTACATAAGATACAAAATCCTCAATAAATACAGTGAAGGGCTATGAATCTTCTGAAAGGGGAAAAATAATATCTCAGGGAAAAGCAGGAAAAAGAAAATGGAATGGAAAAGAAAAAATATTTTCATTTGTATAAACACAGGATAGCTAAGATGATTGTGCTACAAATTCTGTATGTACTTAGAAAAAAATCAGTTAATATTCATAGGATTCGAACAGTTTTGTATGTTTTTGTCGGATGACCTGAGGAACTCTTGAAGATCACTGTGTAAAATATCAACCTTAGTTCTGTTTCTACCAGCGTGTTTTGAAGGCCTCTATCATTATAGTTTTGGGCTCTTTGCTATTGTTATTTATTTGTCATTTTGTTTCTTATTTTTCTAGTAATGTATTTTGTTTTGTTTTTTACTCTAATGCAGAAAGGAGAGGTATACATGTAGAGGCTTATACAAGGCCACAACTTCTCCTAAACAGTTTATGAGAATCGAGTATATGTGATGAAATGAACAGTTAATTTGAAGAAAAACAGACATTATGGGATCCATTGCTGATTTTCTATCATTGTGTTGTGAAATCTAATAATCCCTCTATTCTTTGTTGATAGTGGTTTTATTCTGTTTTGTATTGTTTAATTTCAACATACATGAAGGTATGGACAGCTATTTTGAAGAGAACAAGAGACATTATTGTAGCCATTTTTAATTTTCATATTGTCTAGTTTTGAAGATCTGTAATGCCTTCATTACCCTGTTTTGATCAGTTTTATACTACTTTTTGGTATGAATTCATTGTGTGTGAAGGTATAGACAACCATTTAGAAGAAAACAAGAGACATTATGGTAGCCACTGTTGATCTCCTGTTGTCTTGCTTTGAAATCTGTGTCACTTATATCGTTTTCTTCTGATCTACTTTGCTGTTATGTTTAGTTTTACCCTTTTTAAAAAGATAAAATTAAATTTAAAAAATAAAATAAAGATCTAACCCTTAATCTAAGTGAAAATATCTGCAAGTTACATATCTGACAAATGACTTGTGACTGTAATATATAAAATACACTTAAAAGTTAACTATAAAGAGACATTTCAGTAAAGAAGATACACAGGTGGACAATAAGAATCCTCAGTAGGGAAACACACACCAAAATTACCGTTTGATGCCATTTCATACCATCTAGTATAGGTATAATTAAAAATTGAAAAATAAGAAGTCCTGGTTAGGATATGCCTTCCATGATGTGCCTGGAAGTATTTTAACGTTACTGGTGGTAATGTCAAATAGTGCGCCTAATGTGAATAATGGCTTGGTAACTTCTAAAAGTTAGACATTAGAGAGGAGTTGTGGCACACACTTGTAATTCCAGCAATCTGAGAAACTGAGGCAGGAAGACTGCCTTCAACCTCATTCTGGGCAATTTAACAATTTAGATAATCCTTGTCTCATAATAATTAAAAAAAAAGGTACAGAATATATTTCAATGGAAAGGCCCTAAGCCCAATTCATATTAGCAAAATAAAAGTATAAACACAGGTCATAGAACTAGTATATAACCCAGAAAATCTACTCTTTACTCTATACATGAAAGAACTAGATACAAATACCTGTACAATAATTCAGAGCAGCATTATTCACAATCACCAAAATACAGAAAGAATGCAAATGTTGATGGGCGAATGGTAAACAAAATTCTATACAGCCATACAGTGGATTATCGTTCAATATAAAATTAATGAAACATTGATATATGCTATTATGTGAATGAACCTTGAAAACATGCTAAAAGAAAGAAAAATATCGCATGTTGTAAGATTCCATTTATATGAAATGTTGAAAATTGGTAAATCCATGAATACAGTAAGATTCATGGTTGCTAAAGCTTGTGGAGAGAGGAAGTGAGGAGTTACAGTTTAATGGATGTGAGGTTATCTTTCAGGGTGAGAAAAATGTTTTCTAATTATAAAGTAGTGATGGCTGCACAACTCCAGATGTACTAAATGCCACTAATTTTTTTTTTTACTTTAAAATCATTAGTTTTGAGTGACATGAACTTCATCTCAATCTAAAAATACAGGAATGAAGTACTGGAACATACTACAACATAGATGAGAACCTTGAGAAAATTATGATAATTAAAAGTGGTCAGGAACAAAAGGCCATGTATTCTCCAATTTCACTTATAGGAAATGTTTGGAAGAAGCAACTCTATAGAGACATAAATTACATTAGTGTTTGCTTAGGACCACCAGAAGAAAAAGATGAGGAAAATAACTTCTAATAGGGATGGAGTTTCTTTTTGAATAATAAATATGTTTGGGAATTAGTGAGAGGTTGAACAACTTTATGAATATTAAAAACTATCAAACTTTTTAAGAGGGTGAATTTTATGCTATGTGAGTTATAGTTAATAAAAAAGTGAATGTATTCCTTAAATAAAAATCATATCAATGTAGTATGGAGCTTATAACATATTAAAAGCACAGTGTGTGAAAATAATAGCACAAAGCTCAAGTGGGCAGAATTCAAAGTATGCTAGTTTAACATTCTTATAGTACACATGAAATAGTACTATATGATTTGGATACAGACTGTAATAAATTAAAAATATATATCATAAATTCTAGATAAGCCACTACACTAGCTTAGCAAAATATAGTTAATATGCTATGAAGGAAATAAAATGTAATCAGAAAAATAGTTTAATCCAAAACAAGGCATATAAAATAAACAAAGTATAAATAGTAAAAACAAACAAGATGATAATTTAAACTTAATTATAAAAACAACCACATTAACTGTACTCTATTAAAAGGTAAAAATTATTTCAACTATATGGCCCCTCATGAAATGCATCTCAAATAGAAAGAAATGGGTTTAAAGTAAATTAATGGGAAAACTATAAATGTTGACACAAGCATAAAGAAAATTGAATGGCTATATGGCTAAATAAGCAGAATTCAGTGCAAAAAATACTAACATTTTCTGTAATGTATTTTTATTATTATAATAATAAAGGAACCATCTTATCAATCATAACAATCTTTGCATCTAATAACAGATTTTCAAAATAGGTGCGGTACAAACAGAACTGCACAGAGAAAAGCCTCGACACATTTTTATACACTCAAGGTTGCTTCTACTTGCTTAAAGAGTATGTAAAATAAAATGCAGGTTTTCCACAGTAGATGAAGGACATATTTGTGAAGATGACCTCAGGCTGTTATCACTTACACTCTTACAGATGGAATTTTCTGTGCTGCTTCTGGCCTTAAGGTGTGCAACAGCTGCCACATCTGTAAGTACATAGCCTCTTATTTCCTGATTACTGTAAGCTAAGCAGGGCTCTATTTTGGCCTAGAGATTTTTCAACTTTGCTTTAACCTTTCCTGCCTCTCTAATCTGATAAATAATTCTGTACTCTTTGTCTCATTTGGCTTGATTTTTTTTCATCCCAGACTATTTTTGTACTGAAGGGAATCAAATAAGGAAAATTATTACATGTGAAATATCTCCCATAGAGGGCACAGTTAGCAAACTCAAGTACATTTTGTGTTTAAGCATATGTAGTATAAGTAAGATAAAATGAAATTTCTTATTGGAACTAAAGAAATTTCCTCCTCCACAGAGTTCTTCCTGCATTGTCTGTAATAAATGATAGATACTATCTAGCTGGTCTCAGATTTACGTTAAGTGGTGCTTATTTGGGCACCAGCAGCACTGTAGAGTTTGTGGAAAATTAACTACTCCAGAGTTCATTTGGATTCAAGAGCTTTGAGGAATCTCACATGAGGCACCAGGCAGGCAATATAAAGTTTTCCTCAGCTAGAGGCCTAGACCAAAGGATCAAAAATATGTTGAGGTACGACAAACTGACTACCCACTCTCTGTTTGAGGGCTAATTTCAAAGGGTCTCAGGTGCTGCATGGGTGTTACAAAAAGCTTTCATCCTTGTCTGTGAACCCAGCTTTCTATAACACACATTTTGTCGTTTCTCATGAGGCATGGACCCCTATAGTAGACCATTAATGAATTACTACCACACTGAATTCTGAGTTTTTGAAACAGGCATCTTTGTGACTAGAAAATGATGATTAGATTTTGAGCACAAAAACAATTTAGCAATTTGTCCAATGACCTTGGGAAAATTAGTCAACAATCCCACAACACACTCTCTGCACCTGTAATCTGGAGACCAATTCTTGTGCTACTTGAATGTATCAGATTTATTGAGGCTCAGATGAAATGTGTGAAGAATAGCATTTTAGTGAGAGCTCTGTGACTATAAGTTGTTACAATTTTGCTAGTGAGAAGTTGGTGATATCTTTTTTTTAAAGCCCAAGCAAAGGTCAAATTATTACATCAGAGAAAGACACAAAAATCTGGCATTTAGGTTTACTATTGTGGTTTATGATACACTGGCAATCACTAGCACTTCACTGATCTAGAGAAATCAACCAGAAAACTCTGTTACCTAAAGGGAAAGTACCTTTACTTCTTGGTAGACTCTACAAGGCCCTGGTAAAAATTAGTATATAGTTTGAAGATGCCTTTGGCTTTTTAGCCTGCTCTCTCTTCCATCATCCCTAGTGTAAGCATGACTCCATTACTCTTGATGAGCAGAAAGGAAGCAGGTCTAAAGAACTTCTGCAAGTTCACTTTTCACTTATGTTCTGGAAGTAATACAATCACTAATAAACTGTCCATTTTACAACCAGTAACATTTTGTGGCTTTTCATCGACTTTATGCATGTACACCTGACTTGGCAGATTCCTCTTGTGGTATTAGACTGCAGATCAAGATAATGAGCTATAAAAGAAGAAGGAATGTACAATTTTATCTGGGATATCTATCTATCTATCCATTATACATGTATCCTTGTGTGTAAGTACTACCAGATGTTTTCTTCCAAATTAGTACATATCAGCAGTATAATGTTCAAAAGGTGAGGGACCAACTTTTCTGGATAGCTGTGGAACATCTGGATTTGGTGCCCTGCATGTAATATGTAAATTTCAAAATATTAACTGGCAAAACCATATTTGGTACCTGTTTATACTAAACTAGCTGATTAAGCAGAACAGTTCATTCATTGTTGCCCATGTGGGAAAACTTAACTGTGATGGACTAAAACTCATCACACCTAACACCTAACACTGGAATAATTTTTTATTAATCAGTGACAAAAGTACTCAACAACGCTAATGTACTGAAATGGATTGGGTTTGTGTACTTCAAATAAAGCAGGGCTGGGAGAGTTAAAAGGAGTTAAGCAGAACGTAGACTAGAAGTATATGCAATAATTTTAAAGTTAGGAATTTCACTTTGAGCCAAGGTTTTCAGTGAAAGGAAAAGCAGGTCTCCTGGAATCAGTTTCTGCAAATATAATTCAAGGAATTTTGAAAAGTGTGTGTTTTCAGTTAGCACTACCCATTAGTTTCAGGCATGGGCCTACACAGAAAAATAAAGCTAAAATTTGCAACTGGCTAACCCAAATCAACTTATTAGATAATTAACACTGTTTACATTCCAAACCAGTATAGGTGCTAACATTTAGATTTTTCAAGGCTTCATTTTAGGGACTACAATTTGCAAAGTGTTTTGGCTGTTTTATATTGTAGATGTAATATAAATTATAAAGGCTTTCAGTGTCTCATTTTTAGCAAGTTCTTGACTATTTTAGAGAGCTACATATGGTTCAATTTTAATCATTAGGAATGACAATTCACTAATGTCCTTTAAACATTGTTAATGAATTCTTCAAACAGAAACTAATTCTTCCTTTCTCAGCCATCAACACACTGTTGTCAAGAGATTTATTATGCCAAAAATGCCATTCAATGGGTTTTCTTCTTTGGAAAGTTTTACTAAATGCTAACAGCTCTCAGAATGGTCAAAGCCTACAGAAGCCAATTCATTAAGAAAGGAATGTTTGTTGATATGCAGATGGTAGTCTATCTGAAAGCAAGCAGATATTTTAGTATGTTTTGTTTTAACACTGAAGAGACACACAACAACCATCCTTACCACATATATTTTTAATTAAATCGATATTGGTAGGTTAAAAAACATTCAGTGAGACAGTGACAAGAAAGGAAACAAGGTATCCTATGACTATAACAAAATGTTTAAAATAAAAAGGGTAAAAAAATCCAATTTTTTGGTAATTAAAAGAAATAATTAACCAACTATTGTCTTCCTAGTTCTTACACAAGCGTGACCACAAGAGAAGAGTTTTTACACAAGAAGCACCAAGAAAAGAATCATTACATTCTTTTTGGTAAATTTCATTTTTCAAAATTGGGGCAAAATTAGCTCAGTCTGTGATGAGCAAAATGTAAAAACATTAAAACAAGGGGCATCTGTTATCAACAGTGTTTTGGAGAACACAGCAAAAAAAAAAGAGAAAGAAATTGGATATTATAATTGATATGGAACATGAACTATTAGAATCGTGATTAAAGTGACTAAAACAACTTATTTTAAAAATAACCAAATAAGGGCTGGGAATTTAGCTCAGCAGCACAGTGCCCCTGCCTGGCAAGTGGGAGGTCCTCAGTTTAATTCCCACTATAAAAAAAATCAAGTAAGAAATTGGGAAAGAAAACCTAAATTTACCTCAGTAGTAACTTGATGTAAGAGTATAAATTCCTTCACGTATAAAATCTTGCTGTCTGTATTCTAGGCTTTCTTATGTTTTCTGTAAAAAGTGATTCATGCCAGGTCACACCTAGATGACAAATTTTTTTACTTAAAAGGTTGTTTACATAATTTACACATTCTTTCTTACAAAGCACAATAAACTTAACACTTTTATATTAAAAACTTGGGATATAATAGGATTAGTAGCACCATGAAAAATAATTCTTCCCTCAAGCTGCAGTCTTTTATTTTACTCAGTGTTATTCTTCTATTAATTGATTTTTAAATGTACCATTTTAGTAACTGGGCAAAATATATAATTTCATTTTATAATCCTCAGAGACAGGCATTCTGAACCCAAAAAGTAAATTCCTTATTTCATTCTTAGAAAAATAACAGAGATTTTGCTCTGGTACATTGCTGAGGTACATTTCAATCTTCATGGTTACTAGTCAGCATGCTGTCTTGGTCATATATAGTAGCACCGTTGATGGCAGCAGTGGTAAAGTTGGGAAGAGTGAGACATTGCATCCTGGGCATTTGATACAATATATATATATATATATATATATATATATATATATCTCACATTTTAAAACACACAAGTGATTCTTCAAAATGTTATGTTCTCTTCATGCATACTTGGCATCGGCTAATACGTGTCCTTAAATCTCCTGCTTTCAGTGTTTCTGATTGAGGCTTACTGAGAAAAAAGAAACAAGAAAGTAAGATTCATCTTTTCTGATATAAATTCTTTATCTTTTCTGGTATTTTAATTCTATTATCTCTTCTGGTATTTTCTGGTATTTTAATTCTATTATCTGGTATTTAATTCTATTATCTGGTATTTCTGGTATTTTAATTCTATTATCTCTTCAAATTAATATCCAAACATGCCTCTCTATTTGAAGTAGCTCTCCTGATAACATAAAAGTTTCCTTTTCACCAACGTGATACATACTAACGACTAGTATTTGCTAAAAATCTTTACTGCTCATATATATTTTTGTGACTCTTCTTCTGCCACTATTACATTTGCATATATTTATATTTTCCTCTCTTTGATATATTTTTCTAATATTCATATAAGGAAAGAGATTCAGGCAACTGATGATTGACATGTGATAAAGATCATGAAAACATGTCAAGTAATGATTATTCAAAGGAACCAACAGGAAAAAAATGCAGAAACAGTTAAAAGTTATCATATTACAATGATACATGTATACCCATGTTTACAGCAGAATATTTTTTTTTTGGTACTGGGGATTGAACTCACAACCTTGCTCGTGCCAGGCAGGCACTTGTGCCACTGAGCTAAACCCCCAGCCCAACAGCAGAATATTTTATAATAACTAAATCTTAAAAATTGCCTATGTGTCTATCAACAGATGAATGGATAAAGAAAATGTGGTATTTATCACAATGGAGTACTACTCTTCCATAAAGAAAGATAAACTTGAGGCATTCTAAGAAATTGGATGTACCTTGAGACCATAATATTAAGTGAAATAAATCAGACACACAACATAAATACTGCATGGTTTCTCTTAAATAAGAAACCAATAATATAAATGAAGAGCAAAGTGAAATATAGATAATAAGATGTAGGGAGATCTTTTTCTAATGGGAAGGGAGGCAAGAGATGGTGGGAAGGAAATTAAAAATAAAAGAAAGAAAAGAATTTAAATAGAGATTTTATAAATGGGAAAGGGACTAAGAGATAGAAGAAGCAGGGAGAGATGAGGGGGTAGAGGAAGACAGAAGAATTAAGATGTGTTATGACCATGTACCGACTCCCTATGATAAATGTAATCACTATGTACTGCAAACATGCACTAATTAAAAAATCAATTTAACCTGAAAACAGTTTCAATTGATTGAAGTATCCTGACAGATGTGTATGATGCATGGTTTCACTCATTCAAACCCTTAGATCAGAGCCTTTAAAACATTTTTGAAAAGGAAATCATTGGCTTAGAGGAGAGAACACAAAAGACAGCTTCAGTTCTTGGGGTGGCCTCATTCTAGTAGTACAGTTGCTGATATTTATTACTGAGCAGATCGTCTAACATTTCCTTATCTCTGTCTGTTTTTTTTTTTTGGTACTGGAGATTGAACTCATGAGCTCATGCTTCTGTCTGTTTTGTTACTTGAGGATTCCTATTTACCCAGTGTCAGTTAGGTTTGTTTTTCCAACCTCATTTAGGAGCTTGAGGATAACAAGCAAGAATAAAGTACCCAGTTCAATATATTCCTAACAATATGCTGGTGATAAACCATCCACGAGTTGCCCTAGCATCTCTGAGGAAGCTTTAGACTTGAAGTAAAGCCATAGCACCTTACCTGAACATATCTAACACATCTACAGTTGCCAGCCAAAAGCTGTAGGAGTTGGCATAATAGTTACAGGTTCCTAGCCCATGACATTCGATGAAGGGTGCAGAACGAAACTCTTCCAAACAGGAACCAGGTGAGGCCAGTGCTTGACCTGAGCCCTCTGCCCCTGCACTTGTATGCTAGAAATAACAAAAAAAGTGCCATTAGACACATGTGCCATAGTATCTTAGTGACTATTCAATGATGTGTATGTAGTTTAGCCAAAAACTCAAATCCAGTGAAGGGGAATAGGACTAGAAGTAAGAGAATAGCATTCATGTCAAGGATAGCCAATAAAAGAAACAGGTAGATTATGAAAATATTTACAGACACAAGCTATGTGAATCTCAAGATTCTTACTATATAAAAGTGACAAGAATTCCTTAAATTGGGGAGAAATGTACATATGATGGTGAATCAGCTATACAGACAGAGGCAAGAAAGCGTGTTTCATACCATCATAAAAGAATAACCAATCCACAGAGAGTCCCATCCCTGAGGACAGTGAGGAATCTGGATGGTCTGACTGTGAACTGCAATCACCATAGCTGGAGCTTCACATACCACACATCTGGTAAAGGGAATGGGAGAGAGAACAGAATGAGTGTGAGAGAATGAGTAAGCCCTCTCCTTTGCAAGCCTTCCTGGTATAGAAGCCCATTAAGATGTCTTCAAGTCTCAGAAAAGGAGAGAATTCCTTTTGAGCATTGATTTTCCATAAGCACTGTCTCACAATATACATAATAAAATTATATGCTAAATGTGAACAGTTTTTAGAAAAAGTAGACCCAATTCTATAGCATTTTTTTCTAAACTGTGCAAAACCTGTATTTGTATATGCTATAGTCAATGCCAAAACTGACCTAACAGTTGGGGTTTGTGTATTACAGACACTATTTGCTGTCAAGCTGCCCAAATGGAAGGTAGACATTCAGTAATGCTGCTAAGGTGGTCAGTACAATGTCTGGTAAACTGGAAAAGACATTGACACTTTCCTAATCTCCACTCTTTATCCTTTGTCTAAGGAACATTTATTAACCACTTGGTCATATCTAAGTAAGTGCAATATACCCAGAATTCTGGACAAGTAGTCAGGCACTTAGAGATATAGTTGAGTCTATCAAATCAAGTAAAATAACAATGAAATGAATAAAGATGAGTCTACCAGATCATTAATAAAGAGCATGGCAGAACGTTTTTAAATATGACTGAGGCCAATTTATCAGTTTTTTATATAATATACTTAGATAACAGTTTACTTCCCCAAATTGAGACTGACAAAATATCCTCTCCTTTCTTTCTTTCTCTTCTTCTCTCTCCCCATCCTCTCTTCCTCATTCTCTGTCTGCCATCTTCAACATATGAATTTGTTACTGAAGGTTTAGTCTTTAGATTGAGTGCCAAAAAAGCTACTGTTGTAGTCAGGGGTTGCAAGGAGAACAAAACAATACAGAACACAAAATTTGTATTATTTACAATGGTCACCCAGAGTTAAATACAAGAAAGTGCAGGGAATCTGTGCACAACACTAAAGACCCAGAAAATCCATCTGAGGTCCTGAATCCCACAGCAATGTCCTGCTTGAGTCCAGCTGAAGATCTAGGACCCATGACAATGCCTCCCATGAGACAAATGGAGATCTAGAGCCAATAACAATGACTCAGGCAAGTCTATTTCATGGATCTGCACTGGGAAGGCCTAAAGGCCATCTGTGGAAGCTAGAAAGTCTAGGCCAGCGGGGTGAAGGACCTGTGCCAGCAGGCCAAGGGCGTTGTACTAGAGCCAAGAAGCGATGCTCAAAACAAAAGCCAGGGCTCCCCTGAAAAGTACCACAGCCATCCTCAGGGACAATGAGGTCCCAAGCTCCTCTGACGAGAACAGCCGAGTACATATCAAGAAGCTAGAGTGACAAGCTACTCCTTGAGATTAAACAGCACACATCTTCCCCTCCAGAGCCAGAAAGTGATGCTCAAAGTAAGGACCAGAGCTCCACCAAAGTGAACTGCAGACATCCTTAGCAACAAGGTCCAGAGCTCCTCTGATGATAATGGCCAAATTCATACCAGGGAAGCTAGCCATGACAAGCTCCTCCAGGAGAACCAACAGCTCCAAATAATAAATACACAAGAGATTACACAATGCTACTCTTCTTCTCCAGGTCTAATTTTTATGCTGGCAACTTTTCTCAGGGGGGCCATCCATGCTCAGCACAACGCTGACAAAGTTCAGCTGGTGTTTAAGTTGACCACCAGTTACCAATCCATTACATGGACTTTTCAGTGACACATCCTTTATAGCTGCTAGAATCCTGTCTCATGATCAGAGTAGGAGTTGTACTACCCAGTATTCCTAGAATAGTTAAACTAAGGCTCCAAAATAGCAATTTTCCAGGAAAACTCTAGTGGTACCATCCTCACATACCAGACCTCATATTCAAGTGCCAGACCTCAACTATCACTTTCCCTTTCCCACTACCAATCAACTGTCATCTACTTTTAATTTGAATAATGTGACACATATCCCTCAATGTGAAATCCAGTCCATTCACATCAGAACTATAGCAATACCTTTCGTTATAACTAGTTTCTATGCCTCAGGATTATCCTTTTTGTAATCTATGTTACACACTAAGGTTTTTTTAATGTTTCCTGAAGTACAGCTAAAAAATGGAGACTTGTAAAGAACAAGTAAATTCCAAACTACAATTTGGCACTGAAAGCATCCTACCATTTTACTTAACTAAAAGTTAGCCTAAACTGACTTTCCAGTCTTTATACCTTATACAACCTTTAAATACTATATTTTAGACATATTAATTTATTACCCATTCTCATTTTCTCTACCTAGATGTCTTTCCCCTTTATAAGTGCTTGTGCCTTCAGGTCCTTTTAGTCCATCAAGGACGAGCCAATTTAAAATCATTTGTTGCATATACTCATCACAGATTTCTCCATGTAGAATTAAGTACCACATTTCCTATGTTTTCATAACATTTTTATCTGGTCTGTCATAGCACTTAATCCATACTTGTTGTATATGAAATTAGTAATATTAGTATTAGTATATATGCCAAATGATTATGAGTTCTTTGTATATTACCCTATGTATATCATAAGAACTCATCAAAAGCAAATTTCCCCAAAATTAGAGATTAAGCTAAATACTGAATTGAATATTAAAAGCCAAACCTGTCTACTTAACCTGGGAGGAATATCATAACATTACGAGCTTTAGGCTGATTTCTGACTAGCTAAACTAACTGGATATTGATGCAAGTCAAAGCTAAATCAATGTCTCACCGACTGATGAATGGCTGGATGCTCTGACCCTTCAGGGGTTCCATGCTCATTGGCATAGGCTCTGGAGTAGAAAGCCAGTAAGAATAGTCATTTCTTGAAGCGAAGTTGCAAACATTATTGATGTTGCAGAACATGAAAGGCATGGTACTAAAGCGACGAAGACAGCTGCCAGACGTCCCTGAGAAGAATTGGGAAGAAAAGATGAAAGAGTACATCATCATGATACTTTAGTTTCCTCTAAAATAATATCAAAGAGTCTTTCAGAATGAAAGTTCCCTGCATTTCTTAGATAATAAAGACATTTTATTTCTTAAATTCTAATATGCATTCATATTTTAACATTTCCAAAACCAGGATGCATTTTGTAATTTATGCTGACATTTGTTGTTGCAGCCCATTAGATATCCCCCAGAGTTGTTTTTAAATCAGTGATGCAACTTATAAACAATGATGTCTTACAAAGAATATTTTTTGTTTATTGTGCACAAAAAGGGCACACAGAGTCCTCACAATATCATATTAATACTTCTTGCCTTTGGCTGTCCTTTTTTCTAAGATATCTTCGCTATGTGTTTTGGCTAGGTTAGCAATCTTTTTAAGCCCAGGGATAACAGTGCTGAACACTATCTACCACAATCACAGATATGTTTGGAAGTGAATAAGGAAAAAGGAAAAGAGAAGAAGGAAAAGTCTGAAGGGAAAACAAAACAATTAGTTTTTGAATTTTGGAGCAAGTAGAGGTAATATGCATACTATGTGAGTAATCAAGTCTTTTCACATTTACTCATGAAAGCATGAAAAGTGATATACCCTTGCACATTTTATAAGTATTAAGATACTGGTTTTTCTCTTTAAACTCTAAATCCACAGTTGTAATAATCTACTTTGCAATACTGAGAGCTAAGGGCTGGGGTTACAGCTCAATGGCACAGTGCCTGCCTGGCAAGTGTGAAGTCCTGAGTTCAAAAGCTCTATTTCCATTCTTTTCTTTCTTTTATTTTTCATTTCCTTCTCATTATCTCTTATCTATGTTTCATTTTGTTCTTCATTTATGTTATTGGTTTCCTTTAAGAGAAACCATGTAGTATTTATGTTGTGTGTCTAATTTATTTCATTTAATATTATGGTCTCAAGTTACATCCAATTTCCTAGAATGCCTCAAGTTTATCCTTCTTTATAGAAAAGTAGTATTCCATTGTAATAAATACCACATTTTCGTTATCTATTCATCTGTTGATGGACATATAGGCTATTTTTAAGATTTAGCTATTATAAAATGTTCTGCTGTAAACATGGGTATACATGTATCATTGTAATATGATGACTTTTAACTGTTTCTGGATTTATACAAGAACAATTTAGAGAGAAGAGGAGGGAGGTGGATTCCTAGAACTCAGGAAGGATCTTAAAGGAAAATTGGAGCTTACAGAGAAATGGAAGAGAGAGACTATGACTCAGAAAAAGGATAGGGCAATCTGTACTTTCCCAACTCCTGGCTCATGGCATGAAAAAAGAAGATTGAATCTACAGTGACAGAGAAGGTAGGTGATTCCAGCAGGCTTTAGAGAGAAATGCACCAGTGGAACAGTGCAGTGGTTATGTGCTCTGCAACAACTGGTGAGTGACTTCAGTCTGAACAACAGCCATGTCCCCAGTCAAGATTGCTTGTTCAGATGTAATTCTCAGGACCCAGGACTCAGGACTTAAGAGCAGCTTTGGGTTGGCTTCATCTCAGAGTGCCCAGTGCTAAACTCACTGTGACTGGATAAGGGACAACCATGAGAGACTTCCATGGTCAGAGAGCCATGGATGGGCTGGCAAGAGACACCAAGAATGTGTTGTAAACTAAATGACCCAAGCCCCATCCTCATGACCAACGGTCAGGTTCAGTCTGAATTTCTGTGCATTTAAAAGTTCCCAAACCGGCACCCCACCCTAGCTGTATTGTTAAGTTGTTGGTGGTTATCCAACACAGGATATGAGCTCTAACTGCCTCCTTTGTCTACCCCACAGAGCAGAGTCACGCTTTGAATTGGATGCTGCCACAAAACTGTAGACCCTAGAAGACAATCACAGGCTTGAAACCACAGAGAAATTTTTTACTTTCATTCTTTTCTTTTAGAAGTTTTTTTCTCTTCTTTTTTGTTTGGTTTTATTTTTCTGATTTTTTATGAGTATGAACATTAGTTTTAGTATTTTGTTTTGTTCTTGTTTATTCCGTCTTCCCTTCACCAGTTTTCTGAAACTTGGGTAATCTTTCTTTCCTTTAGGCTTGCTTTTAACTGCTTTTTCTTCTTTTATTTCTCTATTTTTCTCTTTTTATTTTTAAATTTTCTCCCTTTAGGATAAAACTGCTCTATTGCATAGATATTTACTGTATATAATTTTTGGATTGGTGTTAGATTTTGTTATATAACTATAAATCTTGTACCTATGGTTTAAGTGGCAAATTACTAGTAATTCCAATTTGTCATTTTCCTCTCTGTGTTTGATGCTATTGTTATTACTATTTGTACTACCTTAGCCAGAGTAACATAGTTGTTGTGATCAATTGAACATCCTTGTATGTCAAGACGTAGATTTTTCTGAGAGTCATAAAAAAGAGAAACAAACAGAACATGGACAGTAAAGGAAGTAGTTAATTTATCACTATTTGCTGATGACATGATACTCTACATAGAAGACTCCATAAACTCCACCAAAAGACTCCTAGAACCAATACTACAATTCACTAACGTAGCTGGATACAAATTCAACACTAAAATCAATAGCATTCCTGTACATGAATAACTGGCTGAGAAAGAATTAGAGAAACAACACATTTCACAATAGTATCAAGAAAATGAAATACTTAGGAATCAATCTAATGAAGGAAGTAAAAGACCTTTGTATTGAAAACTACAGTATTCTCAAAAGGAGATCAAAGAGAATATCTGAGAATGGAAAGATATCTCCTGTTCTTGGATAGGAAGAACCAATATAATGAAAATGGCTATACCTCCAAAATTATTATACAGATTTAATGTAATTCCAATCGAAATACCAACAGCATATCTCACAAAATTAAAGAAAACAATCCTAAAATTCATTTGGAACCTGAAAACACCTAGAATAATAAAGGGAAATCTGGACAACAAAGGCAAGATTGGGGCATCACAGTCTCTAATTTGAAGTCATACTACAAAACTACTGTGTTAAACACAGCATGATACTGGCAAAAAGAGAGACTCTAGTATTAATGGAATGGAACAACATTGCAGAAACAACTCTAAGCATCCTCAGGTACTATACCTTTGCAAAGGGAACAAAGAACTTCACTGGAAGAAAAGATAGCCTCTTTAGTAAATGCTGCTGTAAAACTCCCTTTCTACATGCCCAAGATTGAACCTAGGCCCATAACTCTCACTATATACTAAATTAAAATTGAAATCAATCAATGATTTAAATATTAAAACAGAAACACTTAATGTGATGGAAGATAGAATAGGTAAACCTCTAAGACATAGGTGTAGGCAAAGACTTTATGAACAAAACTGACTGCATAGGAACTATTACAAAGTATCAACAACTATAATCACATCAAACTAAAGAGCTTATGCATAGCAAAGGAAACCACCAACAAAGTGAAGAGACATCTCAGAGAAACGAAAAATTGATTTTACCAGCTGTTCCTCAGACAAAGGACTAATATCTAGAATATGCAAAGTATTCAAAAGAAAAATCAGACCAAGACCAAATTTAAAAACTCAATCCAAAAATCGGCATCTGAAATGAATAGACACTTCTCAAATGAAGAAGTACAAACAGCAAATAGATATATGAAAAACTGTTCAGTATCAGTGGTCATTTGAAAAATGCAAATAAAACAACACTGAGAGTTCATGTCACTCCAAAAAGAATAGCTATCATGCCACAGTGATATATACATACCCATATTTATAGCAGCAACATTTATAATAGCTAAATCTTGGAAATAATGCATATTCTCATCAACAGATGAATAGAAAAAGAAAATGTGGCATTTGTATACAATAAAGTACTATTCTGTTGTAAAGAAGGATAAATTTGAGTCATTTTTTAGGTAAGTGGCTGCACCTCGAGACCATAATTTTGAGTACAGCGAATCAGACACATAAATTTAAATATTGCATTGTTTCTTTGGTATGAGTAATCCAAATGGTAAATAAGAAGCATAATGAGGATTAGGAAGAACATGCTCAAATGTGAAGGGAAACAGAGGAGTGAGGAGGGTGAAGAGAAGGAAGGGAAAAAGAGAATAGAAGGAAAACATGGAACAAAGCTTTTGTAAATGGAGAGGAGAAGAAGAATTGAAAGGAGAAGAAGGGAATGGGTAAAATAGAAGGATTAAGATATATTATGTCCAGGTACAAATTTCCTATGACTAACATGATCGTTATGTATGGAAAATATGTACTAATACAAAACAGGAAAGGTTGGCAGTGTAGCTCAGTGTCAAGGTCCTGAGTGTAGTCCTCACTGCGAGAGAGAGAGAGAGAGAGAGAGAGAGAGAGAGAGAGAGAGAGAGAGAGGCAAATTACTATTTCATTTGGATTTATAAAAGGACTTATGACCATTGGCTTCCATGTAAGTGGATGTACCTACTCCAGTGGACCAGGACTTGCTGTCAGGTATAATACTATACCTTGGGAGTAGAGAGGCCAGTGCAGATCTCTCTAGGATTCTGCTGCTTCAGGACTGTTTTCACAGAATGAATGTATAAACCAATGAGCCCTCTAGGTGGCCTCTACCATAAACGCACCAGAAACTTGGAGCCCACACTATTTTCCTTAATGTCTTTACAGAGGCAAAGTAGGTAATGGTCCCTAACAAAGGCAACTTGATGTCAAATGATGAGTTGTTGACATCCAAAGTCAAAGTTGAATTTTAAAAATCTTGCTATGGAAGAGTCCGTGAGAGTTATTAGTCCAGCATCATCCCATCAACCAAACCATCTACCTCAGCAGAGAGAAGATACAGGGTAACACATTAAATGAACTGGATTTTGTATGGAAATATGATGTTTTGTATGACTTTAAACTACTCTGCTACTACTTTACAAAGCTAAGACATTTATTTTAGGAACCATGAATCAGCATAATTAAGCAATGAACTTACGTCCTTTGACATATGACCAAAGATTCTCTTTAGAAT
>PVJX010029474.1:0-22911 GCA_004027295.1 Dolichotis patagonum
TTCATTGTGTCTAGCTAAAAATCTCACAGACTGAAAGACTGTCACTGCAGAAGGTATTCCTTAACACCTCTCTTGACTTCATAAAAGGCAATTCCAGTTTCCCCCTCCTGGTTGTACAAGCAGCCAATGAATACATGAATGTTGGCATGATGGCTGTTATGGTTGATACACTGTGCCAACTTGAGAAGTCTAGAAGCTTCACTGGGTGAATCAGCGCTCTACATCCTGTGATATAGAAGACAAGCCCTTACTGTTCTACAATATTGTTCACCTTCTCCTCATGAAACTTTGGGGCTGACCATTTGAAGACAATTTTGTAATTTCTTATACATGTGTATCTCTTGTGTTATATCTGTTTCTCTAGTAAACCCTGACTGACAGGATGTCTCTTTAGAATTTTTGGTATATAACTGTCTTTAAAAACTGGGAGTAATTTAATAGAATCATTTGTGAGTTTGCATTCTGAATTAGGAGAATGATAACGTTAATATCACTGTCTACAGAATATCTTTATTGCTTTTCATGTTGTGTAAAAGAAATGATCCAGGCAGCAACACTGGGATTTGCACTGAGTTAAGTACGCAGAAATAAATTCCATTCTACAATAACTATTCAACTAAATATGTGTTGCAAATAAGTGTATTAACTGCTTTCTTTCTATTTCATTAACTCCCCTCTCTTATAGACTGGGAGACAAAGACAATCTTGTTAAGTAAGATATAGAATACTTAATCTGAATTGAATTATTTGTTTTCAGATGATGTTTTGTTCCAAATTACTGATGCGTTTTAGTAAGTTTATTTTATACTTGGTACCCTTTCTCTGTAATATTTTGTATCTATTTTATTAATATATTTGCATATTATAATGTCTTGAAAGGGATGTATAAGTTCATAGGGTTACAAAAACATTAAATATTTTTGTATTTCATTATCAAAGTATTTATGCTTTTAATATATAATACATTCATATATATTATTTAATATATAATACATTCACACATACATTATGTATACATTAGCTATTGAAGCAGTAGCTGGCTTTGTAAGTCAGGCTAGCCTTGAACTAACTATATAGGCCAGGCTACCCTCCACCTCATGGTGGCAATCCGCCTGACTCAGCCTCCGTCTGCTGGAATTATAGGTGTACTTCACCACAGTTTCCTCTGTGGTATTTCAGAAGCATAGCAAAACATTTTATTTTAAAATTTGAAAAGTTTTATAAAAAGTTTGGAAAACTATTTTTAGTGGAAGTGTATTGAACTTTAGCTTTCTTAAACACCTCCTCTGAAACTGCAGGACCGTGTTGCTCAACAGGATGTGATGCAGAGTAGCTCGTATTTTTATCAAAGAACCATCAGTCAAATACAGGTCTGTCTGATAGTGTTGCAGGCAGCTGAGTTAGTTACAAATATTACAGGCAGTCAGACAGGGCTGGGTCCTCCATGAAGCCAGTACAGATACCTGGCAACTGCAGGAGAGACTGACACCTTCTGCTGTGGGCCAGGCCTCAAGACAAAGGATCAAACAAATGCATCCACATCATGGGGACTGATATTCTAAATAGCTCCTATCACCCTGAAGAAGCCTGGAGTCACCATCCCATCCCCTTAGGGAAGAGTCATTGCTATGGTAAGAATGCCTGCTTTCTATGTGACTCGCTTCCCCATTTGTCGCCAATGTAGTCAATTTTACCTGAACTATTAATCTTATTGGCTAACCATAGTTCTGTCCCACCTTATGCCGATCTGCCTTGTGAGTTCCTAGTTTTCCGCCACCTTGTACCCATGATTTTACTGTCTAAAAGTCCCTGGAAAAGACAGAGTCTTGGGCAACCCACTCAGGATCCCTTCTGTCTCTCGCAGACAGAAGCTTTCCTTCTCTCAATAAATATATTCTACTCTTCACCTCCGTTGTTTCTAAAATTCATTCTTTGATTTTAGAGAACACGAACTTGCAGACACAGTAGGTCAGGAGTTTCATTCCCCTATATCAATAGGCTTCTCAATTTCTTCTACGGATTGATATTGATTTTCTATTCATAACTACCTTTGGTTTTTAAACAGTAATGTACTTGTTACTGACTAACAAAATAACTAATGATATATTACAGATTTTAAACACATAACTTTGTAAGAGATTAAAACAAATATATCATCAAAACTATATGATGAAGTTCTTTAATTTTTTTATGTTTTTGTTACAGCAACAAAACAAAAACACAAGCTGATCTTTCCTCTTCAAGTTTAGAAAAGTACCTGAACATGATAGCAAGATTTGAACAAAAATAACTGAAAGAAAAGGAAGCTGTGAACGTCAACGAAGGCTATATATGCACAGTTTTTCAAATTTCCTGTTAGTGTAATTAGTAGTCAGCAAGTAAAGATCTAGATAACTCTAACTTAATAGTATAGAAATTAAACAAGCTGGATGTGGTGGATGCTTGTAATTCCAGCATTTGGGAAGCTTAGGCAGGGAGAACTTCATGAGTTAGAAGTCAACCTGGGTTGTATAGTATGTTCAATGTCAGCCTGCACTACAATGCAAATCATGTCTCCCCCAAAAAGGGAAGAAAGAAAGAAAGAAAGAAAGAAAGAAAGAAAGAAAGAAAGAAAAAGAAAGAGGAAAGAAAATGAAATGGAATAAAATTTGAGTGAAGAGGGTCCTATCAACCTTGTCTGATTCCCCCAGCTCATTAAAAAGCTGTCACTAGGAAGTATTGTAGATGTTGTTAAGTTCATATCTTCATTCAACAAACATTCATCTAGCATCTCTTCAGATGCGGAACATATTCAGTAAAATAAATACGATTTTTTATGATGTTAAATGCAATTTTAAGATATTTTTAAAACCCACATGTAATAAACATGTAAGTACAACTAAATTAAAGTAAAAGTACAGAGAAATAAGCATGAGTGTAGTAGTATAAATCAGTTTTGATTGGATAGACAGTCAATGTCTTTCATGGTAGATAACATTTGAAAGCTAATGAGTGAAAGAGTTGTGCCCTGGAAAGCTGCGGTGAGAGGCAGGAGCAAGGGGTAGGACCAAACTGTAGTCACCTTTCCCAGTGGCGCGAAAATACCCCCAATCTGTAACCTGTGCATTACCTGCCCCTGCCCTGGGTGCCACCCCGGTCAGAGGTTATTTGAGTACCCTAACCCGCACCTGCGGGGTTAGAGAAGGCCAGGCTGTCTGTGGTCATGGACTTCTCTCCACATCCTTGGGAATAAAGGTCTCTTTTATCTCATATTTTGCTGTTTCACCGCACCAAAAATCCTAACAATAAGCAATGTGAGAAAGGAAACATTCAGCCAAGCAAATGCATGCTGACCTAGAAATCAGCCGGCAAAGTTTGCAAAATTTTTTTAAAAAGTGTTAGATGCTTTCTTCTGGGTACAAGACAACAAGTAGTATCAGATTGGCATGAGGCATTTAATCTGTCACAACGTCTTAGACGAGCACTTTGTGTTTCTAAAGTTTTAGTGTAATTGCATTGGAGAGCCCATGCAGATAGTTTTCTGGGGAAATTGTAAAATCCTATTTGCTCTAAAATGATTAGTTACTGCAAGGTAGATGTACTAGACAGCAGTAGGGCTCAGTGACTATGTTTAGAAAGGCGTTCTAATGCCCGGTTGAAGGACAGTTCTCATTTGCACAATTATTATGGCTAATAAAGAGGAAGTGATTCATTTAATCCACCACCTACACAATAGACTTTATAAAGTACCCAGGCTCTGGTATCTTTTTTTTTATTTGGCACTGGGGATCAAACTCACAACCTTGCACTTACCAGGCAAGTGCTTGAGCCACTGAGCTAAATCCCCAGCCCTACACGATAGAATTCATATGACTTTCTCATCTACTGAGTGTGGATTTCAAGGGGAGAAGCGGGAAGAAAGGAGACCTACCAGGTGTTTACCCTGACAAGTGAGTTTTTAGAATTGCACATAGAATAAGCTTTAGGTGACTGGTTGGAAGGTTTGGATAGGGGCAGAAATCCTTCAGCCTGACTTCAGCCTCTGGGATGAAGATTGTGAAGCAAGAAGAAAAAGTCTGATGGACATCTGGCTATGTAGGCATAGCTTAGATGAAATAGCTGAGCTGAAGAGGTGAATTTTTGTTCCATCACCATACTGATGATATTTAAATTCATGAGAGTGAATGCTGTCCGGAAAGAATGTGTGGAATAACATATTTCAAAAACTTGAATCCAGATATTTTTTCAGGTCCTGCAGATTCAAAGACCTAATCCAAAAATGGACATCTGAGATGAATATGCATTTCTCAGATGAAGAAACACAAATGGCAAATAAATCTAAGAAAAAAATGTTCAACATCATTGGCCATTTGAGACATGCAAATTAAAACAACACTGAAATAGCATCTCACTCCAGTAAGAATGGCTATCATCACGAAACCAACCAGAAACAAATGCAAGCAGGCCTGTGGAGAAAAAGCAACCCTTCTCCATTTTTGGTGGGAGTGTAGACTGGTACAAACACTGTCGAAATCAGTGTAGAAATTCCTCAAAAAACTACGATTAGCGGCTCCTTGTGACCCAGCTGTTCTTCTTCTGGGTATATTCCCAGAAGAACTGAAAACAACATACCACAGTGATATATGTGCACCTATGTTTATAGCTGCACAATTTGTAATAGCCAGACCTTGGAAACAACCCAGATGCCCATCAACTAAGGAATGGATAAAAACGAGGTAGTATTTTTATACAACAGAATACTACTCAACCATAAAGAATGATAAACTCAAGGCTTTTATAGGTAAATGGATGCAACTAGAAATCATACTCAAAAGTGAAATAAAATCAGACTTGTATGTGTAAACAGAATGCTGTCTTCCTAGTATAAGAAACTGAAAGAGTAAATAAGATCTAAATTTACAGTAGATATTGTAAAAGGGAAAGAAACTGCCCAAAGGGAAATTATATTGTTTGATTAATCTTGCCTGCCTGTATCTGGTAATCTGAGCAACTAGTTTGAAGATAACCATATGCAGTGTAACAATCACTGTTAAATTTCTATCATCCTGGTTTGAAAACTTGTATCACTATTGTCTCTTTTGTTTGTTGTTATTGTTTTGCTATTGTGGTTGTTGTTATTTTTGTCTGTTTGCACCTTGATTTTTCAGGAATTCACAGATTGCATCCGTGCTCAGTACAAGGGGCATTCACTGAGCATATAGACTACTTGTTATTGGTAAAACATTAAAAGGAAAAATTCATAGGAATTTGAAGCAGGAAAACAAATAATATGTAGCAGTGAGTGGATTCCTAGAACTCTTCAATTACATGAAGCTGTCAGAGTTGCAAGCTCAGTTTTATTCCACACTGTAATCTTGCCCCTCTCATCGTCACAGAATCGACCTTGTGATTATCAACAGCCTCAGTGCTACCAGAATGTCAAAATACTGCATGCATCCCATTCTCTAACTACAAACTTTTGTCTTCCTGTCTCACTTGCTCAGTATCTTAACTCCAACTATCCTCCAATCACTTTATTGAATTAACAACCTGAGCCCCTGACTCCACTGAGGATGCTTCTCCTTTCCTTACTCGTGTACAATCCCAAGATGAAGCATCACGTACTTTTCCTTTCCTATACACAGAACAAGCTCCTCCTTCTCTTTTGTGATTTCTCCTCACAAATCCACAACCATGGTTACATCCAACACTTTCCTTACCGTGTCTCTGAAACTGATTCTCTGCTTGGCCCTCATTTTACATGCATCCTTGAATACCTCCAGGGATCTGTTATTTCTGTCAGGCGTAACATTGCACTCTCCCAGATCAGTCATTCTCTCATTCTCCTGTATGTTTCTCACACCTCCTCCTCAAACTCCCAACTCTTCCTTTTCCATCTTGGTTGCTGCTTTGCTTTGGAATTCTTGTAAGAAAAATGAATCAGTACTAACAGATACTGGACGGGCTTCTACCATCTTTTCTATCATCAATATTAGACATATTTTATTTTTGCTTCTTTTACTGTAAGTGGCTCATGGCTGTACAATAAAGCTAGAATTTTCTCTCTCATAGAGATTTTACCCTCTCTCTCCTACTCAACAATACAGCTCTACCAAATTTCCTTTATGTTGGCATATTCTATACCATTTCTGTCAACAGATATAAATATTATAATTTCCCTTGCCCAAAAGGCATGAATGACTGACTGAATACATAAAAAATGTGAATAAATAACACATTCCTAACCCCTCACCATGTGTCAGCTGCCTATCATCTCAGCCCTTATCTTTTTTTCCTTCTTGTTTTTTTTTTAGCAAAACATCACAGAAGGATTTACTTGAGTACCTGTTTGATTTATAGCCTCTTGTTTTCTCTTAAATCTACTCCGCTAAGCCTTTCATCCCTTAAATGTGTTTTGTTCATGTCTTCAGTAACTCTCACTTGCTTAAATCCAATGGTTATTAACTAGTCCTCATTTTCTACGAGCAGTGGACCAATGAGCAGTATTTAATATAACTGATGACTTTGGATTTGAGTGCCTGGAACTGAACCCAGGTTCATGTTAGGCAAGCTCTCCATTACTAAGTTACATCCCCAGGACTTTTAAATACATTTTTATTGGACACTCGGTATCTAAGTGGCTTGGATTGAGCTCAAACTCATGATCCTCCTACCCTCCAGAGAATAGTTGAGATGATAGGGGTGCCCTACCATACCTGGCTTGATGATTTCTTCTTGATGCTTTTCCTTTCCTTGGCATCCAATATATTTCATATCTTCCTGGTTTTCCTCCTGGTTGGACCCTTTGGTTTTAAGTATTTCTTGTTAGAATACATTCTTTTTCTCACATCTGACTGTTAAGAGTTCTGGGGCTCAGTTTTTGGTTTTCCTCTTTTATGTCTATACTGATTCATGGGTTTAACTGTAGCTAACTGATATCTTCAGACTTCTATCTTATTTTGGGTACTCGAATATCCAATACCAACTAATTCATCCACTGGAACACATAACAGGGATTATTTTTTTTTTTTTGAGACAGGGTCTTGCAATATAGTTCTGGTTTGCCTTGAATTCACTATGCAGCCCAGGCTGGTCTGGAACACTTGGAGACCCTCCTGGCTCAGCCTCCCGAGTGCTGGAGTGACAGATGTACACCACCATACTCAACCATCATACAGATTTTAAACCATGATATCTAAAACCAAACTCTTAATTATCCTCTCCCTTAGAGTCACCGGGTAATGTAAAAATGCTCAATTAATTTTAAATTCCAGAAAACTAAAAAACTAGCTTTAGAAATATATTTACATCTTTAATATTACTTAAAATTCAAATAGTCTGTATTTGTAGAGCATCTGTTGACATCTTGGGCAGTGGATGCATGCACATAATACATTTTTCCTTACATCCCCTTCTTACCTACTTCTCTTCCTCTAAATAGTCTTTCCCTATTTTTGTCTCTGTTGATATTACTGACCTTATCTCAAATTTATCAAGGTGTACCCTACTTTATTGGGTAACTATGGCACTCCTAAAACACTTTTGCTCCCCATAACCTTACTTAAACTAGACTCGTGGAAACTACAGCTTTCTACTTGATCTGGCTGGAAATCTTGGAGGAATCTTTAACATCTCCCTTTTTCACCCTGCACTCAATCTGGCAGGAATCACAGTGTTGTCAGTGACTGGTTTCCATCCTAGATTTACTTACAACCTGGACCGAATTCCAAGGTACCATAATTTTTCACTGATGTATTGTGAGAGTTCTCTAACTTGCTTCCCTACGTTTATACCCCCACCCTCACTCTTCCACTTAATTCTCAACACAGCAGTGAGGGTAGCTCTTACATGGAAGACTGCTCATGTTTCTTTTTCGTACAAAATTCTGGGATGGCTTCCTGTGTCATGCAATGTGTTTCAGTCAATGCTTACTAGAGAAACAGCTTTAAGGCAAGTAGATAAATATATAAGGACTTACAAGCTAGGCTTAGAGAGGTTGCCTGCAGAGCCAGATGTAGAAGAGGGCAAAAGGGCCATCTGTGCTATGGAGAGCCAAAGTATTCAGTCGAAGTCAAAGGCCTGGAGCACACTGTAGTGTCCCATGTGAGTCCCTAGCAGGAAGCTGAAGAGTCGGAAGTGGAATGCTGAAGGCTCTGGCTATTTCCTCATGCTGGGACCTTCTTCCCAAGAAAGCTAGACAGCTAAATCTTTCATTTATTAGGTTTTATTGTTTTTTTTTCTTCAAATGTCACTTTTTCATAGTCTTCTCATAATTACATTTAAACTTGCAAAATTCCCAAACTCTTCTTATTTACAGTTAACTTCTTTGACTTTTTCTTCCCCCCCCCAGCACTTTCCAATTTACCATTGCTTACATATGTATTTATTAATATCTTTGTAAAGGTAATGTTGCAGCAGTTTTAGATTTACTGGAGGCAAAGAAACCACGCAATGCTTGATGAGGCCGAGGGAAAATACAGGAAGCAGCTGAAGCTGAAGAGCGATTGCTCCTGTGGGGTTAAAGCAAGGTCAGCCCTGAGAACACCTAAGCTTGAGGGGAGCCAAGTTAACAAGCCGTTCCAGCTCTGAGAGTAGGAGGCGCTCGGGGAAGGCATACAAAGTTGCACAACAGAGGGGTTGAAATTGACACCAACATCCCAGAGTGTATAAATAAAAGCATTGCAGTGGTTGAGCAGTTTCCTTCCTCCAGTCAGGAGAGACAGCTCCACCTGATCCCAGCTTTCTGTGTCTCTTCTTTATTTCTTCACCTTCTCTCTATTCCTCACGGTCTTCACCTTGGGAATTCTGAGTGCTACACAGATTATGGCATGAAGCAAACTTTATTATCCCATTTGCTCAAAGGAGCCAAATATTCAAAAGTCTGAGCCCCAAGCCTTCCTTGGGGCTGTCAAATACAGAGGCTTTAGACGGGAACGCCCAGGCTGAGGAACAGAGGCAGAAGAGGGTGTAGTTAAGTATAGATGGTTCGTGGTTGGCCGCACAAGCAAGACACCAAAAGTGTCCAAGAATGTTGCTTTTTTAAAGCTATCCACTTTGGTCTTATATTTGAGTTTCTCAAAGTTTGGTTTTACTCATCAATAACAGCAATTTGGACACACAGCAGCTACTCAGTATTTGTCAAAAGAATAAATGAAGCATTCAATTTTATGATACCTTATTTCTTATTATCTTAGCCCTGAAGGAATTTGTATTAGACAATTTTGTGAAATGATGAGGTGAAATGTTCATGTGTGGTTGTAACTTGTAAGCACAGTGTAGTACACATCAATCAAGTTCTTACTCAGAACTGAAAACTCATAATTCCACTCAATAAGTTTGACAAGAGGATTATGTTATTAATAAAGATAGAACATGTGATTTACATAATTCATGAGAAATTGCAAAATTCATATAAGTTCAAGGAAAGATGTAGACTAAATTGAAGTACAAAGAAAAATGCCCACGAGTTCAAAATACTTCAACACAGCTCCTCTGCACTCATTAAGTGTCTCAGGTGAAATGATCATACTTGTTGAATATGAATATGAATCAGTCATCCTTATTGAATATGAATTGAATATTGAATAGCAGCATTTCAAGGCTTCATGGTCATGAAATGGTAATGAGAATTCTGGAGGGAGAAATCATTTAAAAAGTCTCACATTTCAAGTTGTGAAACGCACTTGAAAATTATGTATAGTAAATACATAAAACTGTAAATATACATTACATACTTCATAGGGATGTACACGCAAGAAGACAAATATTAGTGGCAGCAGGAGTGATCCTGGGTAGCCAAGCAGAGTGGAATTTTTCATGCTGGATGTTTTCCTTTTTACATATGTGGAGGAGGGCATGAAGTACCCTAAAGGCAAAAATTTGAGAACGCTCAGGAGAAGTGAAGAAAGAAACCTTTCTCCTTCTGTCATACATATGCAAGAAGAGGGCAGGAATATCCTAATGGCAGAAAACAGGGAAGATTATAGAGAAAGAACACGAGAACGTCTAGTCATCTATCTACTTTTGCAAGTTATCTGGCTCTCTCTTTGGCTCTGTATTTCCATTCTGCAATAAACCCGATTTCCTCTATACTAAGACACTGCTTAAGCATGGTCACTGACTATTCAAGGTGGATAGACTGAGTGAAATCTTAGCCTTGCAAGAACCAGAATAATTCAGGTTATATATACACAATAATATACAAGACACTTTTGGGGTACATAATATGTAGTAAAGCAATCTTCATGTACTTTTGGTTGTTGAATGTATGTATAGATTGTTTTGTGATCAATCAGGAACTTTTAGGTTTTTTAAGAGTTCACCCATAAGACACATTTTATTCAAACAAAAGCCCAGGGTGGATAGCTGAAAATGAATCTGCAGGCAGATAAAAGTTTGGTCAAAGTTATGAGCTCTCGTAAGGGACTTGGAATCTTCATCTGAAACTTCAAACTCTGAAAGGATGACTTCAGCATATAACAAGGCCCAGCCTAGGTGAAGTACATTTCAATGGATCCCACAAGGGATCTGGTGAAGAAGACCTACCTACCTCCTCAATCAATTTCTAGACCATGCATTTTCTTTTATAAATTACATAGTATAATTATTATGCCCAATAAATATGCCAGGAAAGTGCAGTAGAAATAAAGAGGCCAAATTTCAGATTAATTGGGCTTTTGTTACATATTAGAACCATAATATATAGAGACTGCCAAAAACTGTAAATACATTTCAGGAAAAGAAAAATTGTATGGTTTTTTTTCAATGGGTGGTGTTATCCTCATATGTGGAATCCTTGAGGTGGTTGTATATCACAGAAAACCCAATATATTGCTGGTCCTTACAGAATAAATTAAAAATGCATGTGCAGCAGTCTTAATGACCAAAGTAACCCAAGCAGCAGCTCACCATAGTGGTAAGTGTCTGGAAGCTAATGGCCACCTCTTTGAGCACTTCTTGTAACTGAAGAGGCCAAAGGTAACATGTATAAATTCAGGATGCATCAATAGATTTAGTAGTAAAATATTTATACAAGTTTTCTCTTTTCCTGAAGTGTATATACATTTTTTTGGTGGAGTCTACATTCTTTTTAATGTACATTATTTTTACAGGTGAATTTTAGGTAACAGTTGCATTTACTTTCTCCCAATTTTTTACTTACCAAAATGTACAAAATAACATTGCCAATTTAAGGACCGTCCATGGGTAAAAAAGCAAAACAGATTAAAAGCAGATAGTTTTACAAATAAAGAGCCCTTTTGATGCCCTTTAGAACAATACCTTATTAGAGAATTTCCAATTCACTTTCCTTTAATAGAACTGTTTTTCCCTGAAGGAAATTCACTTCATTTGCTGATTGGAGAAGACAGCTAATTTAATAACAATTGTCCCTCCATGACACCAAGGATTTGTACATTGCTTAGGAAATATGAATTCCAAAAGGAAGAAAGTCATTAGCAGTAGAGGTATTTAGAAAAAGAAAAGGAGGTAAAATATACATTTAGCACAAAGCAGCAATCTCTTTACTCATAGCTCCAGGGTTATCAGGATGGCATTAACAGCCTTTCACCATGTAAATGTTTTCAAACAAAACAAGCTAAAGGAGTAGCAAGGTGAATAAGATTCATTTCAAAACATTTATACTGAGGGTTTCTTGAAAACTGAAGAAAAAACAAATGGTCCTCTTCCAATTATTTGCAAGATTAGGAAAACCCCAAATCTTTTCTCCGTATCAAAGCAGTTTGTGTTCTAAAGTAATCTAGATTTGATACCATTTGGGTCAGATACTATTTTTAGAAACCTGTAGAGTAGCAAATGTCATGTATTTCTGTTTTATTTTATTTCAACCCACTATGTTATGGAAGAGTACCTTGTATAGTTTACTTTGGTGAAATTCTCCTTTTTCACACATGAAAGGATGTGCTATTTTTCCAGAAAAAAAGACAGAGGTTTGATGACAGAATATTTAGGAATCACGTAGAATTAATCTAGCTTATTTTAAAAGGCTAGCAGGTAGTTTCACAATAGAGTGACCGTGTACATAAATACACATTTACCTACTAATCACCAATCTGATGCAGTCTTTCAAAGAGCCTTTTGAAAAGTTCCAAAGTTGTCTTTAATATGTCCCTAATCTAATGCAGACAATGGCTATCCAGTAAGCAGGACATAATGTTGATTACAAAATAAGCCAAATCAAGAACAGAAACATCCCTTATCTCTTAACATGATTTCTTCTACTACAGTCATGGTACATATAATCTGTATGCTCTGTACACCTCTCCGTGGTGTTTGCATGTGGTTATATAGATACATTACCATAAAGGGAACATAGTACTGTAGATGCTTGAACTGTGAGAAACTCGATGTGCCAGTGACCCACAACAAAAGCAAGCATTGCTAATAAATTGTAAATTAATAAATGAGTGATGTGTTGCAAGACAGGTAAGATGTGACACTGAACATCCCATGATTACAACTCAGCCAGTGTTCCCTGTCCCCTACTCTCACTGTGGAACTGTAGGAGATTGTTTCCCAACAGCAGGAGGTTAAGGAGGAGATTTCATCTGTGAAGGAGGAGAAGACAAAGACAGAGGCATTCTTCACTTTACATGACACTAGGGAGATGTGTAAAATGTGGAAAACTGTAATATTTTGTAGAAAAAACACCACGGGAATAAGGCTATAGCAGTGTGCAAAATGAATGTGTGATGACAATGCAATGTCACATCCCTGCAAAATCCTCAAAAGGATGCAAAAATGTAACTGGATAGGTTCTTTGTTAAAGTTGCATGAAAAGAAAGATTCTATTGCGCCAATAAACAGCAGTGATCCTTTTAGTGATAGTGAAAGTTACCCTACACAAAAAACTTCCTCTCTCTTGTCTCCTTCACACCAGCCACAAAAGTTTTCAAAGGCAAATGCAGGTTAGTTGGTTTTTCTTTATATTTTTATATTTTCTTTATTATCTTGTATTATATTACAGTATTATAATCATTTTTGCATAAATATTTTTGGGTTGTGGAATTAATTGTAGAAAAAAGGGACAGGTAGGCAGGCAAGGAAATAATAGAATGAAGTCCTGGATAAGCTTTTTGACAAATCCCGACTAGCAACAGTTAAAGCATCACAGAAGAAAGCGATCAACAAAACAAGGAAAAAGCCAGTAAGCCAGGTGAGTGCCCTAACCAAGTCAACCTAGCTTCTCCCCACCTGAAGTGGCAGGAGACAAGGGCCTGCCACTCAAGAAACAGCACGCACGCGCACACACACACACACACACACACACACGCGTGCGCGCGCACGGTGTCTCCCATCACTTAATTGCTAACTTGACCTCTTAAAGTCCTCTTAACAAACTCATAAATTCTTCTGACAGGACAAAGGTAACCAAATGAAGTTCCTGTAGGAACCTGCATTTAGAGGTTGGTGCTTAGGTTGGGATCTTAAGGTCTAAATAATTCAGTAAGATTATTTCAATTTCTAAGTAGGGGGAAGACCCTAGCCACCAATAAAAAGCAGCCAAGAATGAAAGGCTCTCCGGTCTTCTATCTTTTCAGAGCCTCCTACTCTAATTTATCAGAATGGCTATCTTTCCTTCTTGTTCCCCTTTACCAAACAAGTATCCAGTCAAAGTATCTTCCTTTCCTTAAACGTTTATCTCTAATTTTTTTGTTGCTATGAAGCTTAGGAATTCCAGAGAGCTGAATGTCGCAGTGGGGCAGTGATGCTCTTCCTGGAAAGCAACATAATCATCTGGGTTTCCATGACTTCTTATGAGGAAACTCATTTTGATATACAAGTGTTTAGGATTACAAGGGTGTTTCTGGGAAAAAAAGTATGTTTGCAAATCAAGGTTTAACTTTATTTAAAGTGTTTCATTGGTTACATTTTAAAATTTAGAACTCATTTATTAAGTGGTGTATTTCCAAGTATCAAGTTTCAGAGGCATAGTCATGTATGGATATATTAGATTTATTGAATCATCCTGGAAGCACTGGATATTTTCATGTTATAGCAAAATGCTAGGCTGACCATTATTACAGCTAAATTTTTCCATGATGCTTAATCATTCCTTTGGGTTAAATACCTAGAGGTAAAATTTCTGCAGCAAATGTTAGGCACAATTTTAAGATCTCAAAATATATAGATAAATTTCATTTCTGTATTTGGTTTTATAGATACTGAGGTAGGATACAGGAAATAAAAGAGAGGAAGAAAGGACACAAAGGAAATCGTAATTTTAAAAAGTGAAAAATGCAGCTATGAAGTACAAACCCAGTTAAATTTCTTTCCTCTGCTCTCCCAAAACACAATAAATCTGGGTTATTCCCTTTCACCTGCAAGTGGATTCCTGCATCCTTTTTGACTTGAGAATGGTCCACTTTTTCACCTGTAAATTACTCCTGTATAAATAGATTATTATCTCACTGTGGGTGGACCATCATCACCAACCTACCAAACCTAGGCCACATATTTCTATCACTCACAGATTTCTGCTGCCCCAAACATATAAAGATTCACTGATTGTATCTGCGGGAGGTCTCATTTCTCAGGGTACCTGCCCTGGGCTGCCTAGAGTCGGTGAATCTCCAACAACCTTCCTTTAACACTGTTGAAATTCTGCATCTGAGCTTCTGAAATCTCTCAGACTAAGCCTAGCGAATATATCCCACTGAGGTAAAACAGCAAAAAATAAATTAATTAACTAAAAATAATAAAAATATGCAGAAAGGAGACAAGGAAAATCATAATTTAATAACTGTATCTTTAAAAACATTGAAACTTTAGAATAAAACAAGTTGCCCAAGATTATTCCTACTTGTCCTGTTGAGGTTTGTTCATGGTTCTCTGCCAGGCTGATCACAGTCAAAAATCCCTTAAAAATAGTTGGACAATAAAGAACAGGGCAGAAACAGTGTAGACAGGGCCCTTGTCTTTTTGTTTTTTGTGAAATGGACTATCCTTTTGTTATTCTTTTGTTGTTCTGGGATGCTGGGATCTCCTTTCCATCCTATGTCCTTTCTGTACTCATCAAAGAATCCATTAAGACATTTAGAAAGATTTGCAAGGTTGAACAGGTATTGAGGTCGGGAGGGGTCACGCTCTGGAGAGTGAGTAGCAAATTAAAAGTAGGGGAAGTAAGTACACACTACAGGGTGACAGCACCCACTGTGAAAGAACAAGTGGGCAGGAAGCTGGTGGAGGCCATCTTTTGTGTCTCCCAAGCCCTCAGGTTGACTCAGGTCTGGACCATCCCATCAAAAACCTGGAGTTCGCACAAGAAGTGACGGTAACATTCTCCAATTGATCTCAAACATGGGACATTGAGAACTCTGTTTTTTCTTCTTTTATCCTTTCTTTGCGTTTTCTGAACCTCCCTTATAGACGAGTCATACTTGCCTAGCTGATCTGCTATACCATAATCTCCTGCCTTATTTTCACATCTGACATGAGCCATTATATTCCTATCTGTGGGTGGGTCATTAATTTTGTCCTGAAAACCAAGCCAAAACAATCCATGGATTCACAAATTTCATAAATTTCTGTCTCCAAATGTATGCATTTCACCAGTTTGGACTACAAACACCTCTCTCTTGAGGGTTTATATTCTAATGCTTTGAGTTCGTACTTTTAAATTTCTGCCTATCAAATCCTTGTCTGCCTGTGACTGATGTGTCTTGGAAATTAATTTTCAGTGATTGAACGCAGAGGATTTGCAACCTGTCTCCAAGCACCAGGAATCTCAGCCTTATAACTTCAGCAAACTGAAAGCTGCCAGCAATTTACATGGATTTTGAGAAGATTCTTCTTCAAAGCCCTAGATAAGAATCTTGTCATGTTGACACTTTGCTTTTAGCAGTCCTCAGAGCAGCCAATCAAGCCCACTCAAATCCACACTTAAAATACTCAAAAGTTCTACATTATTCCTGGTTAAATTAAAGGTTTTTAAAAAATGAAAAGACGTTAGGTTTCGTTAAATTCTTTTAAAGCGTCTTTTGTAGAACTTGTATGTCTTTTATTCTATTATGATATATTTATGTGATTAATTTTGTGAAATATTTTCCAATCTGGTATTTATGAAATCAATTCCTCTTGAACTTCATACATTATTCTTTTCACTCAGGGATTCTCATTTGATTCAAGAGATTCAAGAGTTTTATCTCTATTTATAAGAATATTAGCATAATTTCTCACTTTCTCTTCTGGTACGAATTTTCTTATTTAGAGTTCAGGATTATATCAGAGTCAAAATGTAAATTGAAAATCTTTTCATCATTTTTACATATCATATGACTTAATTGCCCTTAAATGTATGTGCATCCAGTTTTCTCCAAATGAAGTAATATTAAGTGAAATACATCTGTATTTAAATATTTCATAGGTTTCCCTATATAAGAAATTCAAAATATAAAGAACCAAAAAAGAAAGTAGGAAGCAGGGATATAGATTTTTCTCAAATGTGGCAGAGAATGAGAAGGAGGGATGGGGTGTGGGGGAGACGAAAGGAATGAGATGAAAGAAAGAATCAAGTTGTGATTGAAATATCAATATCTATCTCTCTATATAGTTGCCCCCGCCCAAGGAATGTAGTATTGTAAACATATATTAACAAAAAATTTAAAGCTTATATATTACCAGAAAGATTGAAAAAAGAGTTGAGAAATTGGAAAGTTTAAACAGCTGTAGCTTACTAGAGTCTTAGAAATGTCAATGGAAATGTATCTTAAAACATGAAAAGTATTGAACATTCAAATTCTGTATTCTTATAATTATTTTTGAAGTATATTTTTATATGCCAAGACTAATTCTGGGCAAACCGACAGAAAAGCAGTTTAAGTAGCTAGAAGAATACGTGAAGCAAATTTCAAAGAGTAAGGCGAAACAAATTTCATTAATACCAGGATAAGGAATGCCAAGTCATAAATCCTTTTTCTTTAGAGTGAATATGATTCTATTCTACTTTGTTCTTTTTTGTCTTTCTTTGTCTTTCATCATGACTTCTCTCTGGATGTTTTTGTTTTGTTTTGTTTTGTTTTGTTTTGTGTATGGTGTGTGTTATTGGGATCAAACCATTGAACTCTTTACTATGGACCTATATCCCTACCCATGTTTATGTGTTTTTTGAATCAAGGTCACACTAAATTGCTCAGGTTGGACTTGAACTTGCAGTCTTCCTCCTCAGCCTCCCAAAGGTCACAGGCATGCATCACCATGCTGCGATATTCTGCTTTTGTTTCATTCTCTTGTGTCAGTTCTACTCACAAATGCAAGATAACATAATGGCCACATATGCTATTTTCTATTAACCTAAATATGAAGAAAATAGGAGGGAAGGTATTGACATGTTATGTCTCAGCACAAAGGAGATAAACTATTGGAAAGACAAAATTATTACTCTGTACTATGGACTCCCAATAATGCATTTGTTTACTATAAATAATCATATAGACAAGCTAAAAATGATATTACAAATCTGAAATTTTCCACAATTATGGTAACTCAAACAAGATGTATTTAATTTAATACATGATAATCTAAGGGTTGTCTTCAGAAAAAGGGGTTTTTTTGATGAATAACAACTATTATGAAAATGAACTATGCAAAGAGAATACACTTTTTAATTCCAGACCTATGGGTTTATTTTATGTTAGTATGATCTAAGAGAGCAATCTAGAGCAGAGACATATCTGTGTGTGTGTGTATTATATGTGTGTGCTTTCAGTTAGAAATGGTTAACATTTTTCTGGCATGAAATAATACCTTTTATACAGGAAAGATTTTGAAACAGTCATTAATATTCATTTATCACTGTTTTTATGCTAATTTATATGTGACATGTACTGTTTTCCTGCACAATGTATTCACTGAGCATGTTTCTTAAGGCCTATTAAAACACCATGTACATCTGACTAGACCACATCTTGTTAAAATCAGAGCCAATGTCTTATTCATCTTTGTTTTTCAAATTCTGTCAAAGTAACTTGCATGAAGGAAGCATACTGTCCTAGTTTATCCAAATAAATTAGTAGTTGAGGATTAGTATATTGTTTGGTGACAAATAAATGTGCAATTGCTCAACTTAGGGAAATTACAGAAAGTCTCATATCAGAGAATTTATGGTCTTTCATTTCTAAAGTATAGTACTAAATAACTATGTTTCTGATAAAACTGAGGACATATACTTGTATGTTCTTTCTTAATTTTCTTTCTTTTCTCTCTCTTTCTTTCTTTCTTTCTTTCTTTCTTTCTTTCTTTCTTTCTTTCTTTCTTCCTTCCTTCCTTCCTTCCTTCCTTCCTTCCTCCCTCCCTCCCTCCCTCCCTCCCTTCCTTCCTTCCTTCCTTCCTTCCTACCTTCTTGTCTCAGGAGTAGCTTCATTTTTTGAAACCATAGCCCATGTTAAGCTGTTTCTTCACCTCTGTGGCTACTGGAATATATGCTCTGCCCACAACTTCTCAGTATTGAGAAGATGATGTATGTCACTGTCACATATGCTCAAGATGAGGATCAGGGGCCTATTCCCATTTTCTTCCAGTTCTATATACTACTCTACCTCTAACCCTTCCTGTGATAGTCACTGCTATTTCTTTGATTCTGAGCAGATAAATTGTTTCCACAGTTTATCTGATTGAATCCACATGGGTTCTTCCCATGCATTGCAGCAGCTTCTGCTCATTACTTCAGTAACCCTTTGCTTTGACTGGTCTTCTTACAGTGCTACTGCCTCACACATTCTAGACTGCTGGATGTCCTGAAGTATCATCCAACGTGTTGCCATCAGCCTTTATGTCACTGAAAATATACCGCTTTGTAGGCCAACATTGAAAGTTTCTCTTTCCTTGACCTTAGTAGTAAGTACCCAATTACTTGGCACTAAAGCATCATATTTGCCTTAATAGGTCCTCATTTTCTTGCAAATAGTTTTTAATGAAACAGTTATTGAAGTTTTAAATTGAGGATTCACTTCCTTCAAGCCAATCTAGATGAATCAGTATGAACTTGGATTTTCATGATCAAGAAAAATTGTCTTGATAGTGATAATACTACACTCTGTTGGAAGGTCTCTTGAATTTCTGCTACGTTATTCCGATTACTCTGTAAGTCATATGAGAAATTATATGATTTATGTAAATTGGCAGTTTACTGTCTATATTCATAAAAGTTTTACAAGGTTCAGTGTCTTCCCTTTGCACCATACTCTCTCCTGTCTACCTGCCTTCCTCCCACACAATTTTCCTTCTCTGCCTTTCTTCTATCTGATCTCAAAATATTACCCTGGGGATATTTTATGCTGAATTTTATCTCTTCCAAATTCATATGCTGAAATGCTTTTCCCTGTTTCTCAGAATGTGGCTCTATGTGGATTTAGAATCTTTAAAATGACAATAAGTAAAAATGAGTCATTAGGATAAGACCTAGATCAATCTGTCTCATGTTACTACAGGAAGAGGGACACAGGACAAAAGCATGGACACATGTGAGGAGACCAGGGGACCAAGTGGGCATCTGCAGGCCAAGAGTAAGGCCTCAAAAGAAACCAACACTACTGACACCTTAATCTTTAACATTTAACCTCCAGATATGTAACAAAAGACATTTCCATTGTATGAACTGCCTGACCCATGGCACTTTGTTATGGCAGCCCTAGCAACCCAACAGAGTGGCCCTCTCTCCCCTCAGCTTTCCTGAGGGAAAGTTCTGTGAGCTCATGACTTTAGTATAACTTCTGGCATGAAAGGGAGAAACACTTATATTTTGCGTGAATTCTTGAAGGGATAATTTTCATTAATTCTTCAGTGGTTTGAAAATCTAACAAACACCACAGTATTACCTTTTATAGATACTGTTTGTTTATGGGGCATTTTCCTACATGGAAATTAAAATGGTTCTTCAGGCATTGTATTATATTCATAAGCATCAGCACATACATGTATCTGAGGAATTAAATTATAAAAACTAAAGTTCCCTTGCAGACATTTAGGCAGGGCTTCATGCTCCACATGTTAACTTTAAAAGCTTTGGATGAATACTTAGATTGGAAAACTACAAAGCATAATAGGCAAGACCTAGAAAACAGAATAAATTTAACTTTGTGATGGGGATCAAAATGGCACATTGATAAAGTCAGTACTTTGGATGGCTCACTATACTCTATTTCCTGCCCTTTTCTGTTTCCTCTGTACATTTATGCCTTTTGAAGTTTTCTCAGGTCAATTCAGCATTTGGTAGAATTGTGATTTGTATTGTTCTTCACTTTATTTGGGGCTCATCTCTGGGACAAGACTTGTGTTCCCTGTCTTCTCCATGCTGCCAAGATTATGTAGTTCCAGTTGGCCTTGAACTCATTACACAGCCAAGACTGGTCTGGAACTCATGGTAGTTCTTAACCTCAAGTGCTGGGATTATAAACACAGACCACAGTGCTTGGTAAAGCCATGATTCCTTCCCACATTCCCTTTTACGTTTTAGTCCTATAAAGAGATAAGTTAATTTGGCTTTTATTCCATGTCTTGTGTACCACTAAAGTAGCTTTAAAATAAATTGTTCTAATAATGTTATATTGACTAAAATGCACTGAGGTGCATATAAGTCACGGAGGGAAGTGATATTAATCTTATGTTATTAAATCAATGGAAAATTTAAAAAAATTAAAGATGACAATTAGACCATAGATCATACTAATTAATGCTTAATTAGTATTCTGATCATATAAATAATTTATTTATAACTTTTATGTATAAATGCACATTGTTTGTATTCTGAAGGCAAATGTTCCATCATGCAACTTGATGTATATTTGTGTGTATGTGTGTGCGTGTGTGTGTGTATCTGTCTGTGTGTGTGAATGACCCAAGGATGGACCTCAAGTACTATTTATGCACAAGAGGCTACTGTAGGTAAAATAAACCAAAAAGTTATTTTTGGATTTAAATTAAATTAAAATTTTCATTTGAGGAGAATCCATGTCTCAATTTGTCTCTTTATGACTCCTGAAGCAAGGCAGTGTCTTCTACATATGGTGGGATTATAAACCAAAAACGGGGCCATTTAGACTGGTGATGGCTTTGGTTAACATGCAGAAGGTCACGTGAGTGGCCAGAAGCTGCCCACAGCAGATGCTTCGGCTAATCATTATTGGATCCAATCACTATTAATCACTAAAGTTGCATTGGGATTTGCAAGTGTTGAGAGGAAACAGCAGGTTTTCCTACACAGCCCATGGGGTCATTCGTCTTGTCCATTAACTCTTCTGAGGTTGTGATGCTAATACTTTCTCATGAGGACCATGCATCTTCCTTAACCCGGTCTATGTGCTTTCGAAAGATTCAGAGCCTGGCTTGGATGGTAGCCTGCATTGGTATATAACAATTCCCTAAATCAAACAGTTCCGTTTAGTATGACAGAAAATACCTAGCAACCTCAGGAACAGGAAATTAAATATTGAGTTCAGTTGGATCCCAATCATCAAAAATTCCTGTTTATTATTAAGAATTCTTTTATATATGGCCCAAAATTGTGCTTCCTATTCTTCTCTTCAGTGAAACTTCTTCAATATTGTTATAATTATTAAAGTGGATCCAGGATTAAAGATTTTCTCTTTTGCTCCAGTTTAAACTTGTCAAAGAGCTATTTGAAATCATAGTTTTAATATTATAGTCCTTAATATATAGTCCTTAATAAATTATCTATTAATTTATTCTCATTAAATACCTGCTTAAACAGAAGTGGCAGGATTGAGACAATTTTCCCCATTGGCCTAGACCCAAATATTGTGCATGATTGAAGACAAAGAATATTTAAGTCTCAATTTGTTTCAGCTGGATTTTAAATTAGATGAATAAATCATCAAACAATTATACAATGACTGTACTGATTTCATTTTTTTCCTCTGTAGATACATCTGTCCAAACTTATAGTCAATAAATTACCACTTCAATACCAACTTCCAAGCCAACATTTTCATTTTCTTTATTGTTTCTACTATGGGTGTGCAGGTCAATTCAATTGAACAAATTATTCTTGACTACTAATAAGTTAAAAGCCCAATATTGAGAGCATAGGTGATTAAAAAATAAGCATGGAAAGAAATGCCAATATCTTGTGTCCAAAAGTATCAAAAATTACTGAGGAAACAAAACTTTTTACTAGGGGCTGGGGATTTAGCTCAGCGGCAGAAGCGCCTGCTTTGCAAGCTCATGGTCATGAATTCGATCTGTGGTACTGATTAGAAAAAACCCCACAAAACTTGAATACTAAAAATTATAAGTAAAATGTAGTAAATATGGTAAAGTGAGTTATACGAACTTGATATTTAGAAGAACAAACATTGTAAAAATGGCCATTCTCCCAAAATTACTATACATATTCAATGCCATCCCAATCAAAATACCACTAACATACCTCATAGATCTAGAGAAATCACTCCTAAAATTCATCTAGAACCAGAAGAGACCTAGAATAGCAAAGGCAATTCTAAGCAACAAAGGCAAGGCAGGAGGCATCACAATCCCTGATTTGAAATTATACTACAAAGCTACAGTGATAAAGTCAGTATGGTACTGGAATAGAAACAGACCTGGGGATCAGTGGAATAGATTGGAAGATACAATCACAACCGCAAACTCACTCAACCACCTTATCTTTGATAAAGGGGCCAAACATGTTCGCTGGAAGAATGATAGTCTCTTTAACAAATGGTGCTGGAAAAATTGGCTGTCCACATGCAGAAGATTAAACCTAGACCCATGTCTATCACCATACACTAAACTAAAATCTAAATGGATCAAAGATCTAAATATTAAAACAGAAACACTAAAACTGCTGGAAGACAAAGTAGGTAAAAACCTCAAAGATATAGGGGTAGGAAGAGAATTCATGAACAAGAACCAAAGTACACGGGAAGTACTTCCCAGAATCAATAACTGGGACCA
>PVJX010029475.1:0-22879 GCA_004027295.1 Dolichotis patagonum
TGCATTTTCCTTATATTGTAAGTATTGCTTTATTTCTTTTATTACATCTGTAACCCAGTAGTTGCTCAGACAGTAGTTGCTTAATTTGCATTTATTTATGCAATTTTTGCAGTTTGTTTTGCCATTGATTTCCAATTTCAGTGTGCTATGGTAAGATATTATTCATGGGATAATTTCACTCCCTTTGCATTTACTTAAGAATGTTTTATCATTTAATATATGATCTATTTTGGAGAATATCCCATGTGCAGCTGAGAAGAATGTATATTCTGATGTGGTTGGATAGAACACTCTAAACATTTAGTAAGTCCATTTGCTCACCGCTATGATTCTGTTCTATTATTTCTTTGCTGACTTTTTGTCTAGTTGATCTATCTCTTTGTGACAGTGGGGTGTTAAGTTCTTCTATTACAGTTCTGTTCTTGTGTATTTGGTTTTTCATGTCCATTAGTATTTGTCTTTTATAGTTGCGTGCTCCTGTATTTGGTGTGTGTGTATATATATATATATATATGTTAGTTTTTCCTCTTGTAGGTTTCCACTTATAAGTATGTAGTGGCTTTCTTTATCTCTTTTAATCCTTTAGTGAGGTTTACTTTGTCTGCAAACAGAATAGCTACCCCTGCTTTTTTCTGGTTTATTGTTGCATGGAATACTGTTTTCCATCCTTTGACTTTTAATGTATCAGTTTCTTTTTGAGTCAGATGTGTTTCTTGTAAATAGCATATTGTGGGATCCTGTTTTTTGATCCATTCTGTCAATCTGTTTCTTTTGATAGGTGAATTGATTCCATTTACATTCATGGATATCACTAATATGTACTGGCTTGACTTTGCCATGTTGTGTTCCTGTTGTTGGTTTCCCACTTTTCTCCCTTGTTTAATTTCTTGTCCATCCTGGAGGTTTCTTTCTGTTGTTGTTCTGGAGATTGCAGTCATTTTTATGTCTTGTAGCATGTCTTTCAATATTCTTTCTAGGGTTGGTTTGTGGACATGATTTTCTTCAGTTGTTCTTTGTCATGGAAGTATCTTGTTTCTCCATTAAATTTGAAAGACAGTTTTGCTGGATACATCAGTCTGGGTTGAAAGTTGTTTTCTTTTAGGGCTTGAAATACTTCAGTCCAAGCTCACCTTAACCTGAAAGTTTGTGCTGAAAAGTCTACCATAATGAGATTTCCTTGATAGATGAGTTGTGTCTTTCTTCTAACAGCTTTTAGTATTCTGTTTTTGTGCTGTATGTCTGGGATCTTAATTATTATGTATCTGTGTATAGATATATGTTGGTTGTGACTGGCATTCTATATGCCTCGCTTATTTGTATATCAGATATGTTCCCTATATTTGTGAAAATTTCTGCCATACCTTCTGTGAATAGTTTACCTATGTGATTTGCATTGACTCCTGCATCTTCACTGATGCCTTTTTGTATTTTATTGTTTCTCTTGACATCATCTTTAAGCTGCTGGATTGTCATTTCTTGCTGCTTTGTTGTTTTTATAAGTTCTATCCTTTCATGATCACTATCTGCAATCCTGTCCTCAAAGTCTGAAATTCTATCCTCAGCTTCATTTAAACTGTTTTTGCCAGCTTTCAATAGAATTTTTTGTTTCTTGGATTTCTCTTTGTTTCATGGATTCTTCTTTTCTACATTGTGCATTCAAAGTTTTAATCAGTTTCCCATGCTCCTGTAATTTTTTTTATGTATTTCTTCTCTAGCTATGCTGAGCAACTTGTTTACTAAGGCTGTTATTTCTGTCTTTACATGAGAAATTACTTCTTAATTTGATTTCCTCTATAGCCTCATGGATTTGTTTCTTTATTTCATTTGCTATCTTTTCAGAGATTTCTGGTGTATGACTTTTAAAGTCCTGTATTTTGCTGTTGCCTGTTCTTGCTTCTGGTGGACTAGACATTTGAGATTGCATTTTGCTTTTTCATTTTGTCATTTTCACCCTCTGGGCCAATATTTGGAATCCCAGTAATCCCGCTGTTGCAGTGTGTCTCCCAGGGTCCTACTTTGTGGCTGATGTCTTTCCAGTTGTTGGGTACACAGTGACTGAAACCTAGCGAGGTCCTTCATCTGGCCAGGGGCCACTGCGTCTCCTGTCAAACCAGAATACCCAGTCCACTGCAGTTCAATGTTCTGGGAGGGAGAGTGGAAGCCAAACATCCATAACAGTACTTGGTTGGTCTAAGAGATGGGGAGGGTAGCTGAGGGCAGCAGGCTGCACCAGGTAGGCAAGGCAGTCCTCCAGGCCGGTGTGCCAGGAAAGCATGCTGGGCGCAGGTGTGGCATGGTGGCCTGAGCTGGGGTGGGTGCAGCAGTCCTCTGGGCCAGCATGTGGGGAGCCATCTGAACAATTTGACTCTGCTCTGTGAAATTCGTTTTTGCTGTTTGCTTCTCCCATATTTACATTTCAACTATCATATAGCAAAAGCTTTCTATTATAAAATGTGAAATTAAGCCCTTTTGTGACATTAATCTTCCTCTCAAGTCATGTAAAACTCCTGTCATTACTCTAGTTGATCCCTATAGAAATTACATAGCATATGGAAACAACCATCTTTCTACCTTATAAAAACAAAACAAAACTAAACAAAACAATGCACATGCATATTTAAAAAGCATAATCATGTTCTTATAACTAGGGGTGCAGCTCAATGGTGTAGCACCTCTCTAGCATACACAAGGCCCTAGGTTGATTCACTCCATCACTAAATAAATTTTTAAAAATGTGCCTATTCTTACATAATTACATGGATTGTGATGGAAAGGAATGTTTCATAAAATGTATTGATATATTCATGAATTGCTGTTCAAAAGTGATTGTTTCATTTTAGTGAGTTATATAATATGTTTTTGATCAGGATCACAAAGTACTTTGTGTATGTGTGAAACTGTACGAGATGTTAGCACCTTGGAGGTCATCTCTTGGCTTCCAGGGCAGACTCTTAAATCTTCCATCCCAGACCCTTCAGCCTCCTGAGATACACTTGTTCAGGACACTACAGTGAGTTCCTGGTCTTCTCCCTTTCATTGGGTCCTTAGGGATCTCCAGGATACAGGCAGCCCATTAGCACTTTTCCACACCTAATTCTACAGGTGGCCATTGTAAGCTTACCTAGTAAATCCTTAAATATTTACATATTTTATATGAAATCTAATTAGTGAACACTAATATATTATGATTCTTAAATTACTCATATAACAAAGGAAATAACTTTGTTCAGGCAAATAACTCAAAGCCAATTTATTGCTTTAGAGAGCATTTAGCAAAAAGCAGTGCACACATAATCACATATGTACACACATACACATACACACACACACATATATATAATATATATATATATGCTTATATGTGTTTATATACGCTGTTATGGTTGATACATTGTGTCAACTTCAGAAGTTTAGAAGTTTAACTGAGAGACTCAGCAGGGATCCGGAGTTCTTACTTTGTAAATATCCTCATCCTTGCAAAAGAGGATAAGGAGATTGTATGAGTGCTACACCTGCCCTGAAGGGTGGAGGGAGTGTGGGGCAATGGTAACCTGTGTACAATATAAGTGAGGAGAAGAGGCTTGTTTTCCCTTTTTGCTCTGGCTGTTTCCTTGAAGTGTTGCCCCAGTGCCATGCCACTCTGCCTTGGAGCCAGCTGAGTATAGGCTGAAACTGCCAAAAACTGTAAGCTAAATAAACCTTTTCTTCCCTAATTTTAGGCATCAGGCATTTTGTCTCAGCAATGAGAGAAACGTAACCAAGATATGTGTGTGTCTGTGTCTGTGTGTGTGTGTGTGTGTGTGTGTGTGTAGTACTAAGATTAAACAAAAGACATTTGCACTAAATGAATTCTTCAGTCCCTTTTCATTTATTCATTTCTTATTTTTTGACCAGAGTCTTGCTAAGGGCTATGTTGCCCAGGAGGAGCTCAAACACCTCAGCCTTATAGAGTTCTGGGATTATAGCCATGCACTACATTGCATTGCTTAAAGCTGCACCATTTTATATACTGCATGATTTATAATTTTCTTTGTATTTCTTACTGTCAGTTGCATTTTCCTCCCTTTGATGTTGACTTTAGTTATCAATGGAACAGAAAGCTGAAAAATCATATAAACTTTCATGAGGAAAAACAACTTTGAAAATTAGCAGTCTTTTTTTATGATATCATCGACTTAATCAGGTAGATGGATGGTGAACTCTACCTCTTTAACTGCTTGAGTCAGGGAAAACCCTTTTTTTTAATGGAATTCTACCCAGAGGAAGGGTGACCCCATGGGAAGCAGTGACAATCTGTGCCATTTTATTGCTTGCATTTATGGTAACTCCAGTGAAGCTCAAGTGAATTCAGTGATAAATCTAAGGTCACAAATAAGTAGGTGAGTTAGAACCTGAAATCAGATATTATGAAGGTAAAATGAGAATGTATACATTCAGTTTGGTTTCTATATTTCTAGGAAGGATATTTATATGTTAATAACCCAAAAGAAAGACTGTGACCTTTTCCACATTTAGTAATAATTCATTTCAGAAATAACTTATTTATTTATTTATTCATTTATTTATTGGGACCAGGAATTGAACTCAGGACCTCGTGCTCGCCAGGCAGATGCTATGCCACTGAGCTATATCCTCTGCCTACTATGTTTATTTTTGATAATATACTTTATTTTTAACTGTATTTTAACTCAATAGTCTCATTAAATTTAAGTGCATTGCTTTTCAGATGATCAAATATTTAAAACAAACTAAATTTTTGAAAACACTCAAGAATAAGTGTTTTGGGCTGGGGGTTTAGCTCAGCAGTGTAAGTGCCTGCTTGGCAAATGCGAGGTCATGAGTTCAAACCTTGGCACCAAAAACAAAAAAGTGTTTTGCAACATAGAAGTTAACTTGGTTTTCAAATTAATAACCATCTTAATTGTTTACCTATGGTGTTAACTAAGGATAAATAACATGAAATGTGAATGCATTAAAAAGAATTTTTCAGTAATTTAAAAAAATTACTTAGTGTTTGACAATTTATTTTTGTTTGCTAAAGGTCTATTTAGCCTCAGCAAGAAATAAAAGACCTTTGTGTCTTTTCAGCTAGTCATTTGAATAAAAGCTAGTCATTTGAATAAAATGCAGGAGCACCTGCTATCTGAAGAGCATTATCCTCTTTGGAAATACTCCATCTGTAATAAACAGTTGATATTTTAATCAAAATGACTGTATGCTTTAGGGAATTTAAATATATTTAATTGAAAGCATTCAGGACTATCCATTATGTAGCCTTGATAGAACATATAATACTTTCAAGCCAGAAATAGAGAAAACTAATGCATTTCAGGAGAGCTTTCCTGATACAGTAACCTAGTTGTACTGAAAGATCATAATTAAATTAGTTGATTGCTTCATCTTGCTTTTGGGTACAAGAATTTTAAAGGAGGTGGGGGCCATCAAAATAAATTTAATATGTTATTTTTAGAGATGAACAAACAATGACAGGTTATATTTTTTTCTGTTCATGTGATATTTTAAAAAATTAGAACGTGGATCCCATTTTTCTGACTTGTGATTTAGGGCTCTTTTGCTTGATGTTCTGAAAATTCTAACTTAAGATTTCAAGGTTCAAGATGGAAATGTAATCAGCCTTCCCAGTCCATGTGTTCCCCATCTGTAAATGTAATCAAACAAAAATAAAAAATGTTTGGAAAAAATTGCATTTATGCTCAACATATAGATATTTTGTCACTATTCCATAGACAAAGCATTATAAACAATATTTACACATCATTTACAATATATTAGGTATTAAAGGTAGTCTGGAGATTATTTAAATTACATAGGAGGATGTCTATAATTTATGTAAAAGTACTATATCAAGTTATATAAGGCACCTAAGCATTTGTGGGTTTTGATATCCTCGGGAATATAGGAATCAACTACCCATGTGATGACTACATAGATCATATTCAGTAGTGTGTGGAAAATAGCAATTGATCAAAAACAATGCCAGCTTCCTCTACTTCTGTAGAAGACAAGTGATCTGGATCTGCCTTTATCATTAGTCTGACTAATAATAGGACTTAGTTAAACGTAAGTTCTAAGATCTTAAAGGTAAGTATTCTTTACATCTCCTTACCACAACTTTGACTTTGTGAAGACTGTTATGTGGATTTTGGACTATAAATGTTAAATGTTTAGTGCCAGAAATCAGTTTGCCCTATTGAGTAGTTTTTACACCATAACAATCCAATCTACATAGTTTTGGATATACTACACTATTAAGCTTGGTCAAGTTGATAGAGAAAAATTGACCTTTGCATTTCAAGCTATATAAGTGCATACTATGAACATAATCAGAATTTAATTAGTTGTCAGGATATCAAAAATGCTCTTATTTATGGAAAATTTTTCTTTTAATTATTTTGGAGAATGTAGTAGTGTTTGTGCTGACCATCTTTTTCACTGGGCTTTCTCTTTTAAATGCTTTTCACATGTCCTTTGACTGTCTCAGTGCTTTTAGTGTTACTCAGGTGGAGTCCTAAACAGTTAATATTATAGAGGCTCTTTTATCAAGAAGAAAGGATTCTACTAAGAGACAAGCATTTTAGTGTAATTGATTCTAGGAGTTTTTGCCTTATGAGAGAATCAAATGGTTTGTTCTGAAGAACCTTATTACTGTTTTACTTCAATTATCGCTACTACTTTGTGACCAGGTTCTATTTCCTGACTCGTTTTTTCTATACAAAGTTCAAAGTCTTCAAAATTAACTTACAAGAAAGATACTTTTCCTAGTTTTAGCAACTATGATATTCAGATGTAGGTCACTTAAAGTTGTATAATCAGGATTAAAAGCATATTCTAACTCTATTATTCCTCATTCCTATCTAATCCCCCAATTTTTACCATTAAAAATTTAAAATATTCTGATACCTAGGAAACAAAATATGACTACTGATCAAAGATATGTGAGAGCTCTGAAATCATATGAATCAGAGCCTTCCATCTCAACATATAATATAAACAGTCCGTACGATATGTTAGAGGGGGTGATGACTGCTAAGTGTTTATCATGTGGGCCTTTTGTGTGATGATCCACACAGGATATGTAAGTTAGCCATTATCTCAAATATGCATTTCATCATTTTGATGAGGATATTTGTTTATTTTCTAACATAACTTACTATTCTAATAGCAGAATCCAATTTATCTTAATCACTACATCATATCTAATATAATTAAAAATGTCTGAAGTCCCATTAAATAGCTTCATGTTAATGAGAAAAAGATAAATGAAGACCAAATTAATACTAATCATTGAATATTTTATAAATATATTTTCTAAATTTAACCATGACTTAATTATATGAAAAGATCCAATGAAAGATGAAGTAACTACCATTGTTTCAAGGATGTGATAAGCATAAATACCATTTTGGTAAAATTAACAATATGTTAATGGTTAATTTGGTAAAATTAACATTATGTTAAATGATCTGTGTTTACTTTCGGTGAGACAGTCATAAGTAATACTTGTACAGTCCTTAGGATACTTTTCTTGTATTAATAAATAGAATCCAATCTTAGTTGAAGTTAGTAAAAATAAAGATATATTTTCACGATATTATAACCTTCTTGAAAATCAATATTTTCTATACAAAGAGCCTGGGGAATTTTTAATTTTATAAGACCATCTATCTTAGAAGTTCAATGTTTACACCTACTTATTAGTGACTACTGGAAATATAGAAGTTGAAGTGGAAGGAAAAAGACTAGTCAATGGATATAACAATGCATTTAGATAATGGAATTAAATTCTAGCAGTCCACTGCACAGTAAAATGACTGTAGTTAACAATGTTGCTTTATATATTTTAAAATAACTAGAAGATTCTAAATGTTCTCACCACAAGTAAGTGATCAATTTGTGAGGGGTCAGCTGTGTGAATACCTTCATTTCTTTAAAATGTGCTAAATAACTTGATTTCTTTGTTATATACTACATACATGCATTGAAATAGCACATTTTAGCACTAAGAAATAATTGTCATGTGTCAGTTAAAATAAAATAGAATGAAATATACAAAAAGGAAAGAAATAGGTCTTCTCTGAATTTTTTAAATGTAAAAATAAAATCAGGTCCTAACAACTGAAACACAGCAATTGCTTAAAGGTAACATTCACTGTCCAAATGCTCTGAGAGGCAGGGACAGTAAAAGAGACCTTCACTGATCAAATATTAGGCACAGACAGTAACTTCCTAATGGGCTGCTGAAGGATTCACATATATTGCAAGATTTGTCAATCAGATTCACGAGTGAGTGTCTCTTCAGATGTTTTATGTAGTCACAGTATTTGATGTTTTGTCTAATATAGGATCTCAAAGAATGAAAAATCATATTATAACTTATCTTGCTTAAGACACAGTGTCCCATTAACTTCATTTGGTTATTATTCATTTTTAAAATTTTTTTTTTGTTTTAAAGAGAATAGAGCAAAACAACAACAACAACAAACCAAAGCAGATCAGAACAAAGCAATGCAAGCAAAACAGGATTTCAAAACAAGAAAACAGGAAATCAACAGTGGCTACCATAATGTCTCTTGTTTTCTTTGAAATAGTTGTCTATATCTTCAGACATAATGAATTCAAACAAGACAAAAATAGTACAAAACAAAAGAATGAAAGCATTACAGGCCTTCAAAACCAGACAGCAGGAAAATAAAAAATAGCTACCATAATGTCTCTTATTCTCTTCAAAGTAGCAATCTATACCTTCACACGTATTGAAATTAAATAATACAAAACAGACTAAAACCAAAGAAAACAAAAAATAAAAGCATTATTGGACTTCAAAACAAGATTATAGGAACTCAGCAATGGCTACTATAATGTCTTGTTTTCTTCAAAGTAACTGTTCATACCATCACACGTAATAAAATCAATTCTTGTAAACTGTTTAAGAGAAGCTCTAGGCATGTATAAATCTATACATGTACATCTATCCTTGCTGTATTAGAAGGAAAAAACAAACCAAAATAAAACCAATTATGAGAAAAACAAGAAACAGAAGAGAAAACAAATAACAACAAAACAATGACAATATAGGCCCTCAAAACAAGGGGGGAAAGAACATAATTAAGGATGTTATTTTTCATAGTTATCATCAAAAGAGTTACACAGATTACCAGATATAAACATGCAAAATTGATCCAATCTTCTGAATGTTAACTGTTTTGTTTCAAGAACTAGTAGAATTAGTAGCACAATCATCTTAGCTATCATAAGTATGTATATAGAAATTTACATATTTTTCTTTTCCCATCCTTCTTCTCTCCTTTTTCCTGAGTTATTTTTTCCCCTTTGAGCAGTTTCTTACCCTTTCAATATATTTATTGGAGATTCTATATCTTATTTACTCTTTCAGTTTCTTACACTAGGGAGAAAATACATTATTTACAAATGTGAGTCTGATTTTTCTTCACTTATGAGTATGGTCTCAAGTCACTTCCATTTACCTATAAAAGCCTCAACGTGATCCTTCTTTATAGCTGAGTAGTTTATTTCTCATTTTTGTTATCCATTCCTCAGTTGATGGGTATCTAGGTTGTTCCAAGATAAGGCTATTACAAAGTCTGCTTCTATAAACATGGATGCACATATATCACTATGGTATGATATTTTCAGTTCTTCTGGTAATATGCCCAGAAGTGGAATAGCTGGGTCAAATGGGACTTCCAGTCCCTGCTTTCTGAAGAATTTCTAGACTAACTTCCACAGTGGTTGTACTAGTCTTCTCTCCCACCAACAGTGCAGAAGAGTTCCTTTTTCCCCATAGGCTCTACAGCATTTGCTATTGGTGGTTTTCTTTATCCTGGCCATTCTTTCTGGAGTGAGATGGAATCTCAGTGTGGTTTTAATTTGCATTTCTCTAATGACCAATGATGCTGAACATTTTTCATGTATTTATTTGCCATTTATATTTCTTCACTGAGAACTGTGTATTCATTTTGGATGCCCATTTTTGGATTGGGTCTTTAGATTTTAGGGGTCTGACTTTTTAAAATTCTTTATATGTTCTAGACAGAAGTCCTTTGTCTTAGGACAGTTGACTAAAGATTTTTTTCAAAATTCATGGGTTTCTTTTTTACTCTGTTGGAGATTTCCTTTGACATGCAAAAACTCTTTAATAGGACGTGATCCCAGTTATTGATACTGGGAGGTATTTCCCATGCAGTTTGATTTTTGTTCATATATTCTCTGCCTACCTCTATGTCATCAAGATTTCTGCCTACTTTCTTTCCCAGAAGATTTAGTGTTTCTGTTTCAATATTTATATTTTGATCTATTTTGACTTTAGTGTAGTATATGGCAATAGGCATGAGTCTAATTTTAGTTTTCAGCGTATGGAAAGCCTGCTTTTCCAGTACCACTTATTAAAGAAGCTACCTTTCTTCTGTGAACATGTTTGGCCCATGTGTCAAAGATAAGGTAGCTGAGTGTGTTTGTAGTTGTGGTTGTGTGTTTTAATCTATTCCATTGATCTTCAGGTCTGTTTTTATTTCAGTACCATGCTGATTTTATCATAGTGACTTTGTAGTAAAATTTTAAGTAAGGAATTATGATGCATCTTGCTTTGCCTTTGTTGCCCAGAATTGCCTTTGCTATTCTAGGTCTTTTCTGGTTGCAGATGAATTTTAGGAATGACTTCTCTAGGTCCATGAGGTATTCTAATGGTATGTTGATTGGAATTGCATTAAGTCTGTATGACAGCTTTGGAGAATGGCCATTTTCACAGTGTTTGTTCTTCCTATCCATGAACAAGGAATGTCTTTCTATTTTCTGAGATCCTGTTCAACTTCTTGTTTCAGAGTATTGTAATTTTCTCTGAATAGATCTTTTACTTCCTTTGTTAGATTGATTCCTAAGTATTTCATTTTTTGGATGCTATTGGGAATGGTGTGGTTTCTTTTATTTCTCTCAGTAAATTTGTTGTTTGTGTAGAGTATTGCTATTGGTTTTTGAGTGTTGATTTGTATCCAGCTACATTACTGAATTTGGTTATTATATCTAGAGGTCTTTCAATGGAGTTCTGAGGGATCTTTTAGGTAAAGTATGATGTCATCTGCAAAGTTGTTATTTTCCTATCCTTATTCCTTTTTATTTCTTTCTCTTGTCTAATTGCTCTAATATTTCCAGAACTATATTGAATAAGAGTGGTGATAATGGACATGCTTGTCTTATTCCTGAGTTTAGAATGAAAGCTTTCAGTTTTTGACCATTTAATATGATGCTGGCTGTTGGTTTGTCATAGATAGCTTTTATCAGATTCAGGAAAAGACCATCTATTCTGATTTTCTGTAGGGTTCTTATCATGAATGTGTGTTGTACTTTATCACAAAGCTTTTTCTGTATCTATTGAAATGATCAAGTGATTCTTATCTTTGGCTCTATTGATATGATATATTAAATTTATTGATTTGCATATGTTGAACCACCACTGCATTCCTGGGATGAATCTCATTTGGTTGTGGTGTATAATCTTGATGACTTGCTGCATTCTGTTTGCCAGTATTATATTGAGGATTTTTGCATCTATATTCATTAGGGAGATTGGCTTGTAGTTCTCTCTTTTGGTTGGATAGTTTTCTGGTTTTGGTATTAGAATAATACTTGCTTCCAGGAATGAGTTAGGAAAAACTGCTTCCCTTTCAATTTTATTGAAGTTTGAGGAATGTTGGAATTAAATCTTCCCTGAATTTCTTGTAGAATTCAGCAGTGTATCCATCAGAACCTGGGCTTTTCTTTGTTGGTAAGGTTTTATTTACATTTTCAAGTTCATTAATTCAAATTGGGTTATTCAGTAGTTTTACATCTTCTTGATTCAGCTTTGGTAATTCATGTTTCTAGGAATCTGTCCATTTCTTCTGTATTATCATACTTATGAATGTAAAGGTTTTCAAAGTAGGTATTGATGATCTTCTGTATTTCTACAGGGTCTGTAATGATTTCACCCTTTTCATTTTTCATTGCACAAATTTGAATTTTTTCTTTCCTTTTTAAATAAGATTGGCTAGGGGCTTATCAATTTTATTTAATCTTTCAAAGAACCAACTCTTTGATTCATTGATTCTTTGTATTATTTTCTTAGTCTCTACTGCATTGATTTCTGCTCTGACCTTTATAATTTCCTCCCTTTTCTTGGTTTTGAGCTTGACTTGCTCTACTTTTTCTAGATAATTGAGCTGTGGCATCAGGTTGTTTATTTGTGTTCATTCTGTTTTCCTGATGTGGGAGTTCACCCCAATAAATTTCCCCTTGAGGACTGCTTTCATTGTATCTCACATTTTCCAGTAAATTGTAATTGTATTTTCATTTGCTTGTAGATATTGTTTAATTTCTTCTTTAATTTCCTCCATGACCCATTGATTATTCAGTAGTATATTATTTAATTTCCATGTGTTTATGGAGTTTTTGCAGTTTCTTTTGTCATTAATTTCTAGTTTCATGGCATTATGATCAGATAATTTGTGTGGGATAATTTCAGTTGTTTTGCATCTAATTAAGCATGTTCTATGGGCTAGTATATGGTCTATTTTAGAGAATGTCCTATGTACAGCCGAAAAGAATGCATATTCTGATTTTTTGGATGGGACACTCTGTACAAGTCTGCTAATTCCATTTGTTCACACATTTGATTTACTTCTGTTATTTCTTTACTGATTTTCTGTCTAGCTGATCTTTCTCTTTGTGTCAGTAGGGTCTTAATGTCTCCCATTATAGTTGTGCTATTGCTTATTTGATTTTTAATTTATATTATGTGTTTTATATAGCTGTGTGCTCCCATATTTGGCACATATATATTTAAGATTATTATCTTTTCCTCTTGAAATTTTCTCATAACTAGTATGTAGTGACATTATTTATCTCTTTTATTCATTCTTGATTTGAAGTTTGCATTGTCTGCAAACAGAATAGCAACCCCTGCTTTTGGGGGGTGTTCCTATTGCAAAAAGTATTGTTTTCCATCCTTTGACTTTCAGTCTATGAGTTTCCTTTTGGATTAGATGGGTTTCTTGTATATAGCATATGGTTATATGTTGTTTTTTCATCCATTCTGCCAATCTGTTTTTTAATTGGTGAATTGAGGCCATTTACATTAATAGTTATAACTGATATAGGTTGGCTTATTTTTGTCATGTTGTCTTTCTGCTGTTGGTTCTTTACCTTTCCCCTCTGTTTAATTGTTTGCCTTGCTTAGTGTTTTTTTTCTCTGTTGGTGTTCCTGAAATCATAGTCATTTTTATGTCTATCTTGAATAACTTTCAGTATCCTTTGCAGGGTTGGTTTGGTGGTCATGAAATTCTTCAGCTGTTATTTGTCATGGAAATATCTTGTTTCTCCATCCATTTTGAAGGACAGTTTTGCAAGGGCACATCATCTGGGTTGGAAATCATTTTCCTTTAGGATTTGAAATACTTTACTCCATCCTCTTCTAGACTTCATTGTTTGTGTTAAAAAGTCTGCTATGATTTTGATGGGCTTTCCTTTATAGGTGATCTGTCTCTTCTCTCTAACAGCTTTTAATATTCTGTTCTTATGTTGAATTTCTGGGATTTTGATTATTACATGTCTGGTTGAAGATTTATTTTTGTTATGAATTTTTGGAATTCTGTATGCTTTACTTAGGTATATGTCATTTTCCTTTCCTATATTTGGGATATTTTTGGCTATTACTTCTGTAAATAGTCTTTTGATGTCATTTGTGTTGTCACCTTTTTATTTATACTGATCAATAGTATATTGTTTTTCTTTGCAGCATCTTGTAACTGTTGAATTGTTATTTCTGGATTCCTTGTTGTTTTTAAAACATCTTTAATTTCTCATTCAGTAGCTGTAATCTTGTCTTTGAGGTCTGAAAGTCTGTCTTCACATTCATTCAGGTGGTTTTGCCACCTTTGATGGAATTTTTTTATATCCTGGGTATTTCTTTGAATGTATTTCATGCATTCTGTTTCTTTCTTATATTGTTCATTCAAAGTTTCCATCTTTTTGCAGTGATCCTCAGTTTTTCTTAACTATGTCTTCTTTAGATGTGTTTATTATGTTTATCATTTCTTCTTTGACCTGGTAGAGTATTTCTGATTTGAGTTCCTTTACAGCTTCAAAGAGTTGTTTACTTACTTTAACTGCTATCATTTAGGTGTATGAAGTTTCAGGTGTATGGCTTGCATTTTTTCTATGTCAGTGTCTCCTAGGCTTGTTTGGCATGAGCTCCAGGTCTGAGATTGTGTATTGCTTTTTTGTTTTGTCATTTTCCTGTATTCCTGTAGGAATGCTGAATGCAAGGTCTGAGTTGCTTTCTGGGTTGAGGATATCTGTCTGTACTGCAGGGGATTTCCCTAGTTGAGTGGAGGTTGTTAGTCAGGCCTTACAAGGTTCCTAGTGGCACTTGAAGGCTCCTCAAATGTGAGGAATATCCTGGGCAAGCCTTCAGCACACCCCATGTGGTACTTTGAAGCTCTCCAGCTGCTTGAGGTTGCGGGGTGGGACTGTACCAGGTTCCGAGTGGCATACCAAGGCTAAACAGCTAGATGAAGTACGCTATGCAGACCTTCAGCTTATGCCACATGGTGCACCAAAGCTCTGCAGCTGCTTGAGGTCACTGTGTTGGGCCCTACCAGGTTCTGAGCAAGGTGCTGAGGTTGCATGGCTGTGTGGGGTTCACTGTGCAGGCCTTCGGGCTACTGAACACAGGTGGCTCCCCGACCACTTGGGGTCACTGGGTGGGGCCCAACCTGGCCCTGAGGGACCTAACCAAGTGTCCCCAGCTGATTGGGATGCTGAAGCAGACCTTACTAGGTTCCAAGCGAGGTGCTGAGGTTTGATGGCTAGATAGAGTTTGCTCTGCGGGTCTTTGCCTTGCACCACTGAGTGCAAGCAGCTCCCCATTGAGCAGCGAGGGGTCTGACCCATAGGTCCCTGGCTGACTGGGGATGCTAAGTGGGGCCCTACCAGGTTCTAAGTGAGGTGGCAAGGCTGCATGGCTGGATGGGGTTCGCTGTGTGGGACTTCAGCTCATGCCTATGTTTCATTCATAGAAAATTCATTGGGACAGTTGTTGTCTACAGAATTGCTGTATGTAAGAATTCTGAGAATCACTTTGTTTAAATTCAGTTTTTACTTTTTTATTACTAGTTGCATTAGAAACATTTCAAAGATGTTTACCATGGTAAAACATTCTTCTTCTTCTCTTCTCATTTTTCTAGAACACTGCCTGAAATAATTCTAAAATTTTTTACTACATAACATAGTAGTAACGTTTTGTGACTCATGGTCTCATCAATTAAATTTTAATACTTATTTTGTTCATTTTTTATGGAGTTTGCAATGCATACTTAGATAGGTTAAAATTGTTACCAGTTAACCAGTGGGTTTGATTCATATATCTGACTCAAATGCTGCTACAAGATAGGAGATCTGGGGACTGGGTATTTAGCTCAACATCATAAATACCTGCCTGGCAAGTACAAGGTCATGAATTTGATTCCTGGTACAAAAAAAAGAAGATTGGAGATCTGTCTTTACCAATTATAGATCAGAGAGTTGGAGTGGAAAGAAAACCTTTGTGATTGTTATCCAAATATATTATTAAAATAAACAATTAAAATGAAAAACTCTTGCTATCTTATTTATGTATAGGATGAATAAACAAAAATTTCCTATGTCCTATGTGTAACCTTGAAATTTTAATTAAAGTAGAAATTTAAACGCTATTTGTTAATAATGCAGAAGTGTTAATAGTTAAAGCCACACTTCCTAGAATAAAGTGTCTCTCCACATCTTCTAAAGAAATCAGGAATATTTTCCAATAATTTTTAATTATATCAGTAAAGCTCTTTGATAAGTTCTGCTATGATTCTCCATTGTGGATTGTGTCAAAGAAATAAAGAAAGGCTTGGCTATTTATGATAAGCACCTCTAAGTTAGTCTCTCTGTTTCTGTCTCATCATCCTTTCAGGGTAGCAGTTCCTCTGTAAGTGCTGAGTTTCTGTCTCTGCCCCAGCCCTTTGCATCTTGCCTTCCATTAAGCCATTAGCACATACTCAAGGGAACCTCCTGAGTGTACCTCCTTACACTCACTATAGTGCCGAGTCTTCCAGTCAGCAGCTGGATGAGCTCTCTGTTAGAATATGAGTTTTCCTCAGTTTTCAATTGTTTTTGTTCTGAAATTATCCTCTTTCTGAAAGGTGCTTATGACTTCCTATGCTGCAACATTGGTGATGGAACCCATTCCTCGATGTAGGTTCAAGTTAAGTGGAAGAATGTGCCCACACCATTGACTCATCTTGCCCAGAACCTGAATAATGACTGTAGGAAGTTCTACTCCCCAGTGACTAGAGAACTAACATGACACAAAGACTCTATCTGTTATATTTACTGTTTTATCTCTGCATGTAGCATTGTGCCCAGGACATAGGAGATATTAAGTACAATTTTAAATCAATCAAGAGTACATGCACAGGCAGTACATAATTAAGTACCAGCTACACAGAACAAACCGTTTAATATTCTAAGAATGCAGAAGATTAAAATATTTATAGACTTACAGTGTTTAGAGGAGATAAAATTTTAAACTCAATCTTGAAAGACAGGTTTTTTTTTTTTGTCTTTTTGAGATAGGGTCTCACTATTCAGTTCAGGCTGGCCTTGAACTCACTTTGTAGCCCAAGCTGGCCTCAAACTCACAATTCTCCTGCCTCATCCTTACAGGCATGTGCCACCACACCTGGCAGTTTGACTTGAAAGACACTTTGAATTTGGATGCAAGAGAGGAATTATATCATTTTACATGAGAAATATAGAAAAATCTAAAATGCATTTTATGAACCCTGAAATTACCAATTTTAGCAGTTGTAAAATAATAATAGGGTATAATATTAATGTATGTAAACATGTATTTTACACTTAACAGGTTATAGTACATATTTGTATATATGATACAGTGAACTTGTTTTTGTTATTTAATAAAGGATTGCTTATTTTTGTTTCTTATAAATTTTACTTGTTTCTTATTTGCTAACTTTACTTTTGTATTGTAAGTCACATTTATGGAATAACTTTTACTGGATTATATTAACATTAGCTTAATTATATCAAATTACACATGCAAATTAGCAATTGGTATTAAAACTAGTAATATCAGAGTCATATTTAAAATTTCTTTCTGAACAAAAAAGAGAGATAAATTGAAAACTCAAAATACATTTTTAAATTATTTTAATAGCAATTTCTAATTTTTGCTTAATATAAGAAAACAAATTCCAGTTTCCTGCTGACAATTCATTCAGACATTCTTGACTTTATTTTCTTTCTGCAACTGACATAATGATGGGTTAAGATTTATAGAATCATGTAACAAAATGTAAACTTTTTGTATAAATTTTTCATAGCCCAAACTGCATAAAAAAATTACTGGGGATACAACAGAAACAGCATTAACAAGACAATGAATAACAACCAATAGGCACACACAAGCCTCCTTTTGTTGTGACCTGACTTTAAGACAGAGCAATTAATCAACTGATGGCCCCCCAATCAAAGCCATCTGCTTGACATTTTGTGCCATTTATCGTATGCCCATTTTGTGTAGGAAGTCTATATAAATGCTTTGTACGTGAGAAAACCCAGCAAGATTAATTAAATACTGGAGAATAAGATTGAGTTGTGAGAAGATAACATTGATTTAGCTGATTTGTGATTGATAAAATTTTACTACTAAAAGAACCAATCTGGAACCTTGAGAATATTATTGATGGGCAGACTGAGTAGAAGGGTAAGTTGGAGCTCAACCCAGGCAATTTAAGGACTTAGCAAGACACTGTCTTACAGTAAAAACTGAAACATGGAAGAGCAATGTGAACCCCCCAGTATCAGTCACCATTACTGGGAAATAATCTCTATCTTTGTGTCTCTGTCTCTCTGTCTGTCTTTCTATTGTGATTACTATTTGTCTCTATGTCCTTTCTGTAGTATTCAGGGAACTCTTCTTGTGAAAATCTTCATTCTTTCCACAAAGTAAGCTTTCTAACTTAATGCTATTGTTACATTTAGAATTATCCTTAAAATATTCTTCATCAAGTAAATGTGGCCACATATTATTAATGTATGTTTATCTTCTATACTTTGATCTGTCCCTTGTCCTATTTTATGTTTGTTGAAAATCTCTTTACCAACACACATGCATACACCCCACCATGGTATACCCAAATCCTAAATATCCTTCAAAACTCTGTTTTTGAGTCCCCCTTATGAATGTCTTTTTGTAAGCACATAAAATATTTGTTAGCGAAAAGTAAGACAGATTCTTAATATTTAAAAGAATTTAACTATAAATTGGGAGAAAAATATGTAAACACATTACAAAATAGTTTATTAAGTGGAAGATATAGAGGAAATCTTTGAGATTTGAGGATAGAATTACCTATGCTATCTAGAAAGAATCCAGCATATATACACTTAAAAAAATACTTCCTGGTACCAATCTAAAGTTCTATATGGTAGGGTGGTTAATGTCATTTCCTCAAATATAGAGAAGTAGAATAAAATGTTGTTAAGAGTGGACTCAGCTGAATTATTGTTTGGGTAAATTAAACTATTTACTTACAGATTCACTGTTTGAACCAGTCCATGTGTAACAAGGTTTCACCATAAAAAATTCTGTGAATAGATCACAGAAGATGTTACAGATACCAAATGCTGAAAATTTTGTTTTCCATTTACAGTGTGCTGTTCATTTCATCCCACCAGTGAGCACTGTGTCTTGCTTTGTCCTCTTTTATGCTACTTGTCAATAGCAGGAGGATGCACATAGTGCTTCAGATTTATAAGGTGAAGGATCATTATTCTGAGCCCTAGAAATTGAAATGACAAAGAGGTTTGAGGTTAAAAAGAAGGGTAAAATAATATTTTATCTGAATTCATGTATTTCTTTTCATCAGCATTCATGAGCCCCAAGGATTTTAGGGGTCATATTTTTAATGAGTTATTTTGACTCTTTTTGACATCACTGGGGGTTATTTGGCTAATAAAATCTTACTCAAGTTAGAGGTGCATGATTCTTCAACAAGGAGAAAAATGGTGAGAAAATTCCTAGTCTTTTAGGATTTTAATTTATTTTTCAGGAAATCGAAGTATTGTAAGATAGAATACCATAATGTGTAATTTTTGTTGGCTTCATTAGAATTGGAGATAATTTTTCTTTGTAGTCAAAAGAACATACATAGAACATACATACATGGAAAATATAAAATAATACTTCAATTCATGTTAAACTAAGGCTTTTATGAGGAAATGCTGTTTCTTTTGAGTGTTTAATGTCTAAGACAAATTTTAATGTCCAAGATACATTAATGACATAAATTGTTAAAATTGGAGCAACATTTTCCCTTTTTAATTTTGTTTCTCTTTTTGAAAACAAAACATGGTGGGAGCATTTATAAATGAAATCTTTGCAATTCATTGTATTTACTTCATGTTAGCATTGTTCGGTGCAATAAGGAACAAAATATAAAAGTAAAAGTGGCCGTTATTCTGAGGATGTGGAGAAAAGCCCATAACCGGCAGAGGTATGGCTTTCTCTGACCAGAACATGTTGTATGGGATATATACATATATAATCTTTTACCAGGGGTGGTGCTCAGGGAGGGTATTGATGACGCATGAGGAGCTGATTGAAATTTTCTTTGCGCGCACTGGGAAAGGAAAAAGGAAGTTGTAAGAGGGGAAGGAGGAACTGACCTCAGAACAGTTTTATTTTTATAGTTAGCCATCATTTAGAATGCACTTATACTTTTTATTACTACTTTATTCAAATTGTACTAACAAACTTCATTTGGGATAACTCACGAAATAATTTTAAAGTTATCAGTATTTGAACATTTTTATTTTGTAAAATAATTTAGAGCACAATATTGAATTAGAATGCAAGATGATTTATCTTCAGCTATGATTTACTACTTTTTATCTATTAGAATTTTCTGATATGTGTTGATTTCTTAAAAATAACTCCTTATTATTTCTCCAGAATTTACTTTTATTTTTTTAAGAGTTTTAAATTTTATTTAAAGGGAAAAAAACAAAACAAAACAAAAAAATAAAAAAGAAAAAGGGTAGCAACAATACAGAATTCCAAAGGGAAAAAATAAAAGAACAACAACAACAACAACAACAACAAAAACCCTAAGAAATTGTCACTTGATAAGTTACATACTATTATCATTGGAAATAGTTGTTAAAGTTACAAAATTAAAGCATACAAAGTAGACATTCAAACAGTGAGACTGTTAACAGTTCTACTCCACAATCACAGTAATATGGTCATCTATTTTACACACTTAAACACACATGCAGTTATATCCTTTAGAGCACTTTCTTCTCCTCTCTTTTTTCCAGGAGCAATTACACATTTTGGGTTTTATTACTCCTACAGTTCTTATTACTTTTTACACTAGAGACACAATGTGATATTTATAAATATGATTCTTATTTATTTCACTAATGAGGATAGTCTCACGTTGTCTCCATTTACCTATGAAGGCCTCAAGATCATATTTTTTATAGATGAGTAATATTCCATTGTATAAAAATACCACATCTTTTTCATCCACTCTGCAGTTGATGGGCATCTTGGTTGTTTCCCAGATTTGGCTATTACAAATTGTGCTGCTATGAACATGGGTGCATATATATCACTGTGCTATGAACTTTTCAGTTTCTCTGGGAAAATACCCAAGAGGGGGATTGCTGGGTTGAATGGAGCTTCCAGTCCTAGACTTCTGAGAATTCTCCATACTGATTTCCATAGTGGTTGCCCCAGTCTGCATTCCCACCAACAGTGGAGCACTATTTCTTTTTTCCCTGCAGCTTCACCAACATTTGTTATCAGTTGATTTCTTGATGGCAGCTATTCTTTCTGTCCTGAGATGATATCTCAATGTTGTTTTAATTTGCATTTCTCGAATGACCAGTGATCATGAACATTTCTTCATGTATTTGTTTGCCATTTGTATATGTTTATCTGAGAACTGTGTGTTCAACTTAGATGCCCATTTTTCGAGAGGGTCTTTGAATTTGGGTGGCATGATGTTTTTCAATTCTTTATATGTTCTTGATATAAGTCCTTGGTCTAAGGGGTTGCTGGTTAAAATTCTTTCCCATTCTGTGGGTTTTCTTTTCACTATGATGGTGATTTCTTTTGAAGTACAGAAACTTTTCAATAATATGAGATCCCAGTTGTTGATTCTCTGAAATGTTTCCCGTGCAGTTTGTGTTTTGTTCATGAATTCTCTGGCTACCCCTATGTCTCCAAGATTTCCACCTACCTTATCTTCTAGTAGATTTAGTGTTTCTGTTTTAATGTGAATTCTCTGGCTACCCCATGTCTCCAAGATTTCTACCTACCTTATCTTCTAGTAGATTTAGTGTTTCTGTTTTAATGTTTAGGTCTTTTATCCATTTAGACTTTAGTTTTGTGCAAGGTGATAGGCATGGATCTAGGTTTAGTCTTCTGCATGTGGAGAGCCAATTTTTACAATACCATTTATTAAAGAGGCTATCTTTCCTCCAGTGAACATATTTAGCCCCTTTGTCAAATATCAGGTGGCTGAGTGTCTTTGTAACAATATTTGCATCTTAATCTGTTCCATTGATTCTCAGGTCTATTTCTTTGCCAGTACCATGCTGATTTTATCACTGTGGCTTTGTAATACAGTTTCAAGACAGGAATCGAGATGCCTTCTGCCTTGCCTTTGTTGCTCAGAATTGCCTTTGCTATTCTAGGTTTCTTCTGTTTCCAAATGAATTTTAGGAGTGTTTTCTCTAGATCTGTGAGGTATGTCAATGGTATTTTGATTAGAATTGCATTAGATCTGTATAACAGTTTTGGGAGTGTGGCCATTTTCACAGTGTTGGTTCTTCCTAGCCAAGAGAAATCAATATCCTTCCATTTTCTAATATCCTCTTCAATCTCTTTTTTTTAATATAGTATAATTTTAAGCATATAGGTCTTTTACATTCTTAGTTAGGTTGATTCTTAAGTATTTTTTTTAGATGTTATTTTGAAGGGCGATATTTCCATAATTTCTCTCTTGGTGATTTTCTTGTTTGTCTACAGGAATAGTATTGATTTTTGAGCCTTGACTTTGTATCCAGCTACACTGCTGAATTTATTACCTCTAGTAGTCTTTCAGTGGAGTTTTTTGGATCTTCTATATAGAGTATCATGTCATCTACACATAGTGATAATTTAACTTCTTCATTTCCTATCTTTATTCCTTTTATTTCTTTCTCTTGTCTGATTGCCCTGGCTAGTGTTTCTAGAACTATATTGAATAGGACTGGTGATAGTGGACCTTTATAGTGGACTTTGTCTTATTCCTGATTTTAAAGTGAAAGCTCTCAGTTTTTGTCCATTTAGTATAATATTGGCTGTTGGTTTGTCATAGATGGCCTTTATAAGGTTGAGGTAGACACTGTATATTCCGAGTTTTTGAAGGGTTTTTATCATGAACATGTGTTGGACCTTATCAAAAGCTTTTTCTGGCTCTATTGAGATGACCACGTGGTTTTTGTTCTTGGCTCTGTTGATGTGGTGTGTTACATTTATTGATTCGCGTATGTTAAACCATCCCTGCATTCCTGGAATGTACCCCACTTGGTCATGATGTATAATCTTCTTGATGATTTGCTGCATTCTATTTGCTAGTATTTTATTGAGAATCTTTGCATCTATGTTCATTAGTGAGATTGGTCTATAGTTCTTTTTGGTTGAGTCTTTGTCTGGTTTTGGTATCAGAGTAATACTTGCCTCCAGGAATGAATTAGGGAGGAT
>PVJX010029476.1:0-22934 GCA_004027295.1 Dolichotis patagonum
ATATTTGTACTTTTCTCTTTCTTGTCATACCATGTGTTGAGAATTTCCACAGGGAAGATTCTACATTGTAGAAAAGATTTCTTTCTGTAAAATGTATAACATTAAAAAAATAAAAACAAAAACAACAAAAATCTCAAATGCCCAAAACAGACCAGTTCCTGTCCTCCTTGCTATTTAAGCTGACAACAGACAAGGCAGAATAAACATCCAAAACAAGTGCTAGGGGAGAAGTAAGGGACTGCATCAGTGGAGCAGACAGAAGGACCTCTCATTAGATGGAGCACCAGGGAATACTGCCTGTAATCCTGTAGCTAAATGATAAAAGTCCTAAAACTAAAAATAAACCAATCAACACATAGAAATTCAAACTAATTAGACCAAAAAAAAAATTCCTCAAAGTTGTTTAAACAAAATCTTCAAAGTTAACCAGTGAAAGGCAGGAGTATTTGAAGAAATCTGAGGAATGTATTTGGAATTAGCTTCTAATTTCTCCCTTTTTCTCCTCTCCCATACATCTTTGCCCTCCTTACACTTTCATCTCTCCTGTTCCTGCATCTTTTCTTTTCCTCCTCCCTCTTCCTTTGGTTTTTCTTCCCATCTCTAACTTCCGCAAGTACTGTAACTGAATTGGGATGGAGGATGTGGGTGAAGGCAGGTTAAATCATGCAAGGAGTGGGAGTATGAGAGGCAGCTCCAGAAGCAGGAACTAAACAGTGGCTTTGTATCCCTGGGACCTGGCAGAAGCAGTAATTGTGACCTTGTACTGACAGCCAGCAGGTGACAGACTTTGCCTCCTCCACTCAGATTCAGGGCCCTGGTATTTGAAAGTAAGTCCAGCATCTGACCATGACCATACCTGGTGGCGAAGGTAGCAGATGTGGGTGATTTACCCAACTTATTTCCAAGCCTCTGTCTTTGAGCCTGTATCTGGGCCACCTGTGTGGGTAGAAAAAAGTATGAATCCTCTGAGTTCATCCATTTAGTTGTTATTTTTACATATTAATATTTCTATATAATATTTTTAAAAGCTTTCTAAATTCTAGAATCTTCAGTTTATTGAAGATTTAGTTTCAGGGATCAAAAATTTAAGATGAATTTTTAGTCTAAAAAAAGGATGGAATAGCATCAAGGTGAAGGCTGGATGGTGTCGCTATCTGGTAACACTCCGATATACCAGAGGGTAACTCTGGACTGGGTGTTGGCAGATCATCCATCAGGAGGAAGACAGGTAATAGGTTTCCTGATTTCTGTACTCATTTACAGCAGAGAGAAGGGGAAAATATATTGCTTTATAGATAATAGTAAATGTAAATAACAGCTAATGTACTATTTCTACATTGTAGAATGTCAAAAAAAAAGGCTAATAGTGCATTTTTAGGTCCTTTTATGACTTGGGATTGTTAGGGTAAGGAATATTCTTTGAAAAGTTTTTTTTTTCTGTTTTTTTTCTGTTCTGTTTTCTGTTTTTCTGTTTTTTTCTGTTTCTGTGAAAAAGTTTTTTTTCACAGAATTTCTGTGAAATTCTCATAGCTAAATTTATGAAATAAACACAAAGCCCCAAAATAGAGTATTAAGGATGAGATGGGTTACCAAGGAAATGAGCATCAACAGATAAATTGGATTTTAAAATGGGATATTTACACACAGTGGAGTATTGCTGTGCCATAAAGAATAAACGAGTCATTTGTAGGAAAATGGATGCACTTAGGGACCATAATGTTAAGTGAAATAGTTAAGGCACGTAAGTTTAAGCATCACATGTTTTCTTTTTTTACAAGAAACTCAAATTATAAATAAGGTACAAAATAAAATATAGATAATAGGGAATACAGAGAGATCTTTCTCAAATGGGAAGGGGATCAAAAATATAGGAAAAGGAAGAGAGAGGGAAGAAAGGGGATGAAAAATGGAATGAAGATGTGTTATATGCATGTATCAACTCCACATAAGAAATGTAAATGGTATGTACTGCAAATATGTACTAATAAAAAACAAATTGATAAATAAATACACCAAGGTGGACTCTGATGATAATCTGGAGCATATAACTACATAGGAAAGAACCACAAATTGACGAATGTGTGTGAGAGAGAATACAGGTTTTTTTAAATGAACACGATAAATTGTCCCAGATTCTGCAAATTCAAAACATTAACTATTAAAATTACCTTCTAAAATTCATTGCTTGGAATTCATGGGTTGTCTATGACAGAATGACTCTCTAAGACTTAACTAACATTCAAGTTTGAGCTTTTAAACTCAGGGAAGTGTGAATTTGCCTCTTGATAGTACATGATCATAACATTAAATCCATTCCTTTTCCTTATCAAGGTTTTAGTTTAGATTGCTCCTTTCATCAAGTATTCCTTTAATCTCCTCCAAATAAAGAAGCTATTAATGACCTTGATTCCAGAAGCAGGCAGGAGAGGAAAGTAGCAGTTTTCCAAGAGTGGGCAAGAAGAACCAATAATGTCTCCCCGTTTGCTTGATCTGTTCCCATTCCACAACCAACAGTTTCTCTCCCTTGAGATTCTGTAGCTCTCTAATGATACTTACTATGTTGCCTTATGTTATGAAAAAATGTTTCTGAACTTGGCTTTTGGGTCAATTTTCTTTTTAAATTTCTCAGGTAATTTCTTTGTGAGTAACTAATTTAATCACTTCCATATTGCCAGGCTCAGGAAAAGACAGCCCTAGTAAAAGACAATTTAAACAAGTTAGTTGGTTGGATAGAGAAGAGAAAATGAGGGCTAAAAAAGACAAGGGAAGACAGAGTGCAGGGGGAGGCAAGGTGAAGGGAGGGCAAAAGAGAAATGGAAATGGAAAGAGGACGAGAAGGGGAAGAGAGGTGTCCATACCTCTGAGAGCTTTTTTTTGTTGATAATATAGGCAAGAGAAGAATATTAGTTATATGGGCTCAAGATGTCTGTGACCCACGTCATCATCAGCTGGCAGCCTTATTGAATACATTGGTGTACTCTGATTCTTATCTGCATACGCTTTGTGGTGATTGTCCATCCTACTGATGCTAAGGTATTGCTTTATTTTTCTGTCATTGAAATTTAGGTATTAGTGTAATTGTAAATTTATTTTAATGGCTTATCCCTACAACCAATATTCTTAACAACGTGATTAAGCTTAACATAATTATGTTAGCTGCAACATACTGCTAATGATTGAATCAACTCACCTACATGTAGAGAGATACATAAATCTCTGTATACATTTCCACTATCATTACCAAGGAAATCAGTGAAGTCCTTCTTTGCAGCCAGTGCTGCCCACTGTAATAGCAATTTGTGATACTAGAATTTTAAACCCTATAAATGTAAACCAAATAACTTTCAAACTTTTCTTTTTAGATTCACACATACCATTTATCATTACTCAAAATGAACAGTCTATTTTGTTTCATGGGTGCTTTGTTTACAATGAACCTATTTCTTTGTTCTTTAGGAATAACTAAAATTTCCAATTAGATGAAGTGTTACTTTAAGTATTATATTTTGTTCTAACCACATTAGTTGTAAATTTTGGAAAATAAGTTTCACATGGTCTATGTTTATAAATAAGAAGCAATATGGCGATCATTTAGGGACATCATTATAACGCCTGTAAAACTCTGCTGATTTATATCGCTGAAACAATTTGGCCCTAGACTAACTGGCGTTAGTCTTTTGAGCTTTTCATGTTAATAGATGTGAAATTTTTACTGTTTTTTATTTTACTTATCAAGTTGTTATCAGCTCCCCAATTTCTACTATCATCTGCTGAACATCAACCCTTTTCCCTCCATTCTATTTTGCTACCTACTGTACTCAGATTATTAATATTAAAAGATTTATGTGAACTCTAAAGGTAAATAATTATATTTATGTGTACTCTAAATGTAAATAGATGGGTAAGATGTGTCCAATTTCTTTAAAATAAATACACAACCTTTGCATCATAGGAGCTGGAGGTTTAGCTCAGCAGTATAAAGTGCCTGCCTGGCAAGCACAAGGTTGTGAGTTCAATCCCTGGTACAAAAAAAATGACAAACTTTGCATCATAAACAGAATAAGAGGTCAATATTGTGGCTGGTTGTTGAGCAGTTTCTTGGCTTCCCTCCTGTGCCTTGTGGGGCTTCTGTAGGAAGTGGGGCAGGAGGGTGCATGGTTCTCTTTTGGCTCACGTTGTGTTACACAGACAGTCACATTCCCTTCACCTTTCCTTCCACCCACTCCTTACTTGTAATTTCAGAAAACCTGCTGTCTTTATGTAAATCCAATCAAGTCTTTTGAATTATTTCCAATCACTGTGGCAAACACTAAAAATACAAAGTATTAGGATGAAGGCTGTGACCTGTAGGTCCTCAGAATCAGTGGGTTCATGTTTTCCATCTTTGTCATGCTTTCAGTGCACACCAAAGACATTCCTGACTCTACAAGGAATGCTGTATTTGCAGATCCGAGGTAGCAGATCACTGAGTCATTCTGAAAACAAAGGTATCCTCATCAAAATGAAGAAAGCATCCTCACCAAGGCCAAGTATCACAGCTTTTTACAGGTTTGCTGTATTTTTGTCTAGGAAGACAAAAAAAAAATGACATGAAAAGAACAACTGAGCTTGAGCTAAAATGTATCTACTCAAGATACAGGTGTCTGCAAGGCTAGTTTTGTGGATGTTGGGAAAACAGTGAAAGCTGTAGCCCTTAGCTCTACTAGCCTCTTCTTTGTAAAAATTCCCTCCCTTTTCTTCCCTAGTCCATATTTATTTCTACCCCATTAATACAGTTTTTAACAGAGCTTCTTTACAGGGTCAATATAAAACATGTCAATACAGTAAATTAGAAACAGCACTCTTTGTACAATCCGCGGAGCCTTCGTTTAAAGTTCACCATTTATTAGTGGTTTCACTTAGAGTAAGTAAGGTCAGCTCTGACCCCCAACCTCCTAATCTGAAAACAGGGGAATCTCTTCCTAGTCAAAACTTTAAACATTTGTTTTTTAGAGTCAAGTAAGAACATGTATTGGCATTTTTTATAAAATCTAAGCATTGTACAAATAGATGATCACTTTCTGCTTGATTAATTTGTTCATGATGCTCAAAGAGCATTTTAGGTTGCTAAATGAAGGTGTTCCATTTGACAAATGGTGTCATTCTGAGGAAAATTTGCAATCTCACAGGGAGTAAATCTGACATACTGAAAAAAAAAAAACCTAACCACTGACATCACTTTTTTTTTCTAGCCAGTTCAATAATGAAATTTGATAATGAAAAACAAGTAGTAGATTCCATGGGGCTGATATACTGCCACTAACTTCATACTGTAGATCAGTCTGGTTACCCAAAAGGGGGTGATGTTGAAGCCACTGTAGTTCTATTAGCAAACAATTCTAATCCTGTGTGTATTCCATTACATACCAGAGAGATTAGAAAGTTAAACAAAATACATTTTCAAGATACTTTTGAAACTGGGAGAGATGTGGAACTTATTTACCAATCAGATGAATCTTCAGTGAGGCTTGGGCATAGAAGTGAGAGGATAAGGGAAAGGATAAACACAGCAGCCAAGGCTTGGGTTTTCAGCATCAGACATGGTAGATTTCCAATATTGAGGACCATGAAATGACTGAGAAATCACTGCACTTGATGCAGTAGGCCTAGCAATGACTAGATAATGTCTTTCTCCATTAGAGGCAAAGGGATATAAGAGTCTGATATTAAGATAAGTAATGAAAAATTAAAATAATATTTTTGCTCAATAAGCTGTGACTATAAAGATCCTATTTGTTGTATCTTCCATCTTGAAGACAGCTCCATATCAATACATGTAGATTGATCACCTTCTTTTAGCTGGATATAGCACTTTTTCCATACTTAGATATCTCCATTTATCATTAAAAACTTGGAAAGACTCATTTTTAGTAGCTGCACAAGATTTGGTTGTATGTATACACCATGATTTATGGATTCGTGGCTCCATTTTTACACATTTACGTAACACATCTTTTACCATATGGAAAACTGCACTAAAAATACTTTTGACATTCTGAATTATTTCCTACAAAATATTCATCATCAAGTTTTATGTTAATATTTTGGTCATTTCCATATTTTGTAAGATTTCAGATTTTAGAAAAGATTTTGAAAGAATATTCTTTATAGTAACAAGGCTAAGAAAAGAAATTAATAATGAAGTATTCTACCTTTATAGCATCCTATAATATGGAAATTCTACAATAGTTTTCACTTATAGTTTTCTAGAAAACTTTTTGTGTACCATTTGTTTAAATTTGCTGAGTTCAGACGAGACAGAAAAGTTATGACTCTCTCCACGCTGGCCCCCAGGCTTAGGCAAGCTCTCTGTCCTTGGGGCCCCTAGATCCCACAGTTTACTCTTACTTCTAAATCAGCTTTTCATCTAACCCAACCTTCTCAGAGGAACCAAACCCCAAATAGTTGCTTTGGGAAACAGATATTACAGGGATCTGCAGAAAAGGGGAATGGGAGATTGAGGTAGGAAGTAAGATGAGGGAACAGGAGAGAAAATAGTGGAAAGGGTAAAAAGGCAGGAGAGAGGAGAACAGGAAATGAATTAGAAATAAACTACAGATGTCATCTGATTTCTTCAATTAATCATATATCTTATTTGACAATTTTGAGATTTAAAAAAAAAAATTTACCTGCAGGGTTTTTGTTTGATCGATTAGTTTCTATTTTTACTTTTTAATATTTTGATTTATTTCCTTTCATTTTAAGGACTACAACTCATTGGCAACAAACTGCAGATTTTCTTTCAGATAAAGCATTTCTAGTTCTCTTCACCTGCTGTGGTTTCACTGCAGACAGATGGAGCAGCTATGCAGCGCTCATTGCGCTAATGTCAACACTCTCATTTCATAGCCACACCGTGGGCTTGGTCTGGTGACACAAGGGCACTCTGGCAGAGTGGCTTTGCCTACAGAGCAGACACTAAGTGGCTTGGTGGGAGGAGCAGCAATTGAGGTCTGCAGATTGTGCCTTGGTTTCTCTTTTGATACACACTGAATAATTAAGACAACATTCTCTGAAATCAAGTTGTAAATGGTTTAGAATTTGAGTTGTTTAAATAGCATCACTTCAAAAATGAGAATACTGGTGTTTTACTTTTAAAATAACACTAAATATTAAAAACTATGTAGAAGTGAGTAGATGGAGGCCTTTTGTCTTGGGGTAAGTAATTGAGGAATGAGGTTTGGGATGTGGGGGAGAGAGGACAAATAGAAAGAAGACATTTTCTACTCTCCCCTGCTACCATAAGAATCCCAGATTTTGACACTTTCTTCAAAATTAACACATGTTGCCTCAATGACACTGATTCATGAGCCATTATTAGGCATTTTATTTTCAGAGCATGGACACAATTCTGTATGAAACCTTCTTCATGTCCCAAATGATTAAAACACTGCCACTTATTTTTTGATGTGCTATTTCTATTAGATCATTGTTAGAAATGCCAAGACATCTCATTTATTTTATAATGGCCTGATATAACTTCCATTTCCAATAAACATTGATACCATGAAGAAAAAAATGGATGCCTTCTGGTCAATAAAATATTAAGCAAAATGAATTGTGTAATATCTAGGACATATGAAAGATTAAATGTTGGGCTAGAGATATAGCTCAGTGGCATAAGCGCCAGCCTGGCAAATGCAAAGTCAAGAGTTTGATCCCCAGAACAAAAAAGAAAAAAAATTTAAATGTTTAAACTCTAACCCTTAAAGTAACAAGAGAAAGTATTTATCAACTTAAATTATAAATATAGGTTTCAACCTCTGAAGTTATAAAATTGGAAAATATACTTTTCCATATAATTGAGATTTTTTTGTATTCTGATGTAAAACATCTAATTCTACTGCCATTCCTTGAGTGTGCTCTTTACAACCCTTGCTTACCCACTCAGAGCTCTGACCACTGTTCTGGAACCATTACCCTTACTGTAAATCAGGGTATCCTCACAGCTCACCCATGCACTCCAATCTGCTGCATGTAGGACTTGATTCTTTTCTCTTTGTGAGAATAAAAATCTTTGTTTTCATTAATTGTGTTTTTTTCTGATAATTCTCTGCAAATTTTCTGCAATGTTTGTGACTATTAATAACTTCCTTTTAAAAATTCTGTTTATATAATATTAAAATTTATCTTTTCTTATTTTTATTTTTCCACACATTTTTAAATGGTGCACCAAGGGGAATGGAAAAAACATTTGGCAGAATGTCAAAAGATCTGCAAATCGTAGTTTTATAGAAGCTATGTGACCTTAGGTGGGGTAATGCTTAACCTCTGAACCATCTTCCTCTTCTCTAGTATAATACGGAGATAATGGTAACTAGTTTACCAGATTTTGGAAAGGAATAATATAAGTGAAAGCATATTGTAAAATCACAAGGTAATTTTGAATCTATTAGCTGAGGGGTATTCTACCTCCCAGAGTAAATTCTTCCCCCTGGATCTTTTCCCCTTGCCAACTATATTGATGACAAAGAAATCTAAATATCTCATCCTAACCTCTGTCCCTTGTTTCAGTCACTCTTGAAGCTGCCTACACATAAAATCCCCAGGGTCATGACTCCCTTTTCTTTGCCTTTTCATGACTGAAATCAGCCAGGACAAAGCTAGACAGGTTGTATTTGCTCATTCATAACTTAAATAAAACCCCAATTTCACAAATGAAATTTAACCATTTTGCTCCAAACCTGGATTTTTTTCTAAACTTTTCTATTTTTTATAAATGTCAAATACACCCCTATGCTCTCCTGGGAGACCAAATCATCCTTGTTCCTTTGTTATCACTTTCTACATTCAATTTGGTTCCAAGTATTTTTGATTCTTGCTATTCTGTCTCTTTTTGTGTCTATTTCCTTCACTATGGCTCCTCAACATCATTCTGTTTTGGACTTTTATTACTTTTTGTCAAGACTATTGCAATAATCCCTTGGTTTATTTTCCCAACTACAGCCTTCTTTAATCCTCTGAATGTCTTGTTGTTAGAGTCTTTCTGAAAAGAAAAAATTGTAAAACAAAAGTCTAAGAGTGAGCACTTTCAGAGTTGTGTAAGAAACTTGAAATCTGTAAAGGGTATTGTCACCTGAAAAGGGAGAAAAATTCTCTCCAGCTGTGGTAGGCACCCTCTACAGAGGTCTCAGTGATCTCCCCTCCTTGGTATTCACGCACTTATGTAGTTAAGTCTCTTTGAATATGGTCTGGGCCTACTGCTTTGCTTCTAACAATTCAAACATGGCAAGTAGATTATGGTAAAATATATGCTGAAGTGAAATTTTAGAGATTAGGTAACAAAATACGATAGACAAACACTGTGATTTATTCTCTCTCTCTCTCTGTTTCTCCAGGACCCCTATTTGCTTTCTGATTTCTCGGAAAAGCCAGGTACTGTGTCATGCACTGCTTAATGACAAGCCAATGTGGCAAGGAACTGGTGTCTCTGATCAGTAAAATATCTGAACCCAGCTGCAAACTGGTGTGTAAGATCTGCTGCAAAATCTCAAAGTTTAAGCCTCCATCCTCACATCCCCACTATGTAAGAAATTGTTTAATTTTCAATTAATTAAGATATAGTTTATCCCATTTCACAGACTTAAAGGATAGGAAAAGGACTTTTTGAACATTCAAATCCACTTGCGCTGTTTTTTCAGACCCTCTTCTCCTCACTCTCTTTCTCTTGGAGTGGCAGGAAGTATGCTTTGCTTTCAATAGTGCAAAAATTCCCATAAAAACACTTCCATTTGAGTTGTCACAACCATATTAATTTCAAAGCAAACAAGTCTGTTTAAGGCTGTTGATAACCTTCATCATGCTATCACACACTTGGTATGAGATGGATGGACAGATTGGCTGATGGAACTGTCTCTTTCTTTTTTCTTCCAATTTCTATGTCAAATTGCCTAGACCAGCATTTCAAGCCATGTCTTGACATTTAATCTTTATGAAAATAGAACACTTCAGAGAAGCCCTCATGACATGGTCCCACTGTATCTTCAAAACCCATTAACAAATTGTTTCTGATCAAAGGCAATCATATTCTCCCTGATTGTAGATGAATGAAAACTACAGTACTCTCCAGGGAAGATTCTCAGTAAATAGCAGCCATAGCACTTATCTGCACAGCCAGGTAAGAGAAATACTATGGAGAAATTTAAGTATGACTTCACTGTTGCTTAAGAGACAAGTTGCAAATGCCTAGGAGGCATCATGATTACATATCAACTGACCACAAATATCTACAGACACTTTCTCCCCATCTTAGGGAGTTTTCAATATGGCTAATTATATTTACAAGATACAAGCAAGGTTCTCAGAGATATTGCTAAGAAAAAAACACAATGTTTATGTTCTTGCTATTGCAGTTATCATCATTATACAGGTGATTCTAAAGGGGATGTCTGAAAGTTAAGATAAAAGGGCATAAGCAAACAGAACCACAGAAAGAGCATGTCTTCTGGATGAGTGGTGATACAGAATTGAAATCCTAGTAGCACAGGGTCTCTGACATCTCAGAGCTGAAGGTGGGAGATAATTGGGTGTCAGGCAAAAGAGATCCCATTGGATGGATACTGCCAACTGGGTCATGTAATTTCAGAAGCAGTTTATTTTTTTTAACTGTGTGATTTTGATAATTATTTCTTTTTTTATTTATTTAAGAGAAAAAAGACACAGAAAAGAGAACAAAAAGAAAAAGAGGCAAACAACAACAAACCCAATATAATAACAATATAGGTCTACAAAACAAGATGATAGGAATTTGACAATGGTTGTAATACTGCATATTGTTACCTTCAAAAGGGTTGCTTAGAATAACAGATATGGACATGTAGAATTGATCTAACCATATGAGTATTAACTGTTCTTTTTCAATAGCTAATAAAATTAGTAGTATAGTCATTTCAGCTCTCATACACACACACACACACACACACACACACACACACACAAATTTATGTCTTTTCCTTTTCCCTTCCCTCTCTCCTCCTTTCCCATATCTCAATTGCTTTTCCTCTGTAACCAGTTTCTTACCCTTACACAGAATTTATTGTGGTCTTTGGATCATATATATTTTTTCAGTTTCTTACACTAGGGAGACAATACAGTATTTTTTACACATGTGAGTTTGATTTATTTCACTTATGAGTATGGTCTCAAGTCACATCCATTTACCTATAAAAGTCTCAATGAAATCTTTTTTATAGCTGAGTAGTACTCCATTATATAAAAATATCACATCTTTTTTATCCATTCCTTGATTTATGGATACTTGTGTTTTTACCATGATTTGGCTGTTATAAATTTTGTTGCCCTAAACATGGATACACATGTATTACTCTGGTATGATGTTTTTAATTCTGGGAAAATGCCCTGAAGTGGGATAGCTGGATCAAATGGAATCTCTAATCCTAGTTTTTGAGGAGTCTCCACACTGATTTCCATAGTGGTTGTAACAACCTACACTCCCACCAACAGTGGAGGAGAGTTCCTTTTTCCCCACATCCACTCCAGTATTTGTTACTGGTTGATTTCTTGATCTTGGCCATTCTTTGTGGGGTGAAAGGGATTCTCAGTGTTGTTTTAATTTGCATATCTAGAATGACCATTGATGTTGAATATATGATTTTTTTTCATATATTTATTTGCCATTTGTATTTCTTCATCTGAGAAGTGTTTATTCACCTCAGATGCCCATTTTTGGATTGGGTCCTTGAATTTTTGGGGCCTGATTTTTTAAAAATTATTGATATGTTCTAGATAGAAGTCCTTTATCTGAGGGACAGTTGCCTAAGATGTTTTCCCAATTTGTGGGTTTTCTTTTCACTCTGTTGGAGATTTCTTTTGAAATGCAAAAACTTTTTATTAAGATGAGATCCCAGTTATTGATTCCTATGCAGTTTGATTTTTGCTCATGAATTCTCTGTCTACTCCCATGTCATCAAGATTTCCACCTACTTTGTCTTCCAGTTAATTTATTGTTTCTGTATTAATATTTAGATCTTTGATCTACTTTGACTTTAGTGCACAGTGATAGAGATGGATCTAGTTTTAGTTTTCAGCACATGGAAAGCCAGTTTTTCCAGTACCATTTATTATAGACACTATCTTTCTTCCAGTGGACGTCTCTGGTCCCTTTATCAAAGATAAGGTGGCTGAGTGTGTTTGTAGTTGTAGCTGTATCTTCTAACCTATCCCATTGATCTTCAGGTCTGTTTTTATGCCAGTACCATGCTGATTTTATCACAGTATCTTTGTAATATAATTTCAAGTTAGAGATGTGATGCCTCCTATCTCACCTTTGTTGCCCAGAATTGCCTTTGCTATTCTAGGTCTCTTAGAGTGACAGATGAATTTCAGGGATGATCTCTCTAGATCTGTTAGGTATGCAAATGGTATTTTGATTGGAACTGTATTAAATCTGTGGAACAATTTTTCAAGAATGGCCATTTTCACAATGTTTGTTCTTCTTATCTGTGAACAAGGAATGTCTTTCCATTTTCTGAAATCTTCTTCAATTTCCTTTTTTCAGAGAATGCAATTTTCACTGTATAGATCTTTTACTTCCTTTGTTAGATTGATTCCTAAGTATTTTGTTTATTTTGGATGCTATAATGAAGGGTGTGGTTTACCTTATTTCTCTCTCAGTGAGTTTGTTTTTTGTATATAAGAATGCTATTGATTTTTGAGTGTTGACCTTGTATCATTACTAAATTTGGCTATTACATCTAGAAGTCTTTCAATGGAGTTTCAGGCATCTTCTATGTAGAATATCATATCATTTGCAAATAATGATAATTTAACTTCTTCTTTTTTACCCTTAGTCTTTTTATTTCTTTCTGTTGTCTAATTGCTTTGGCTAATGTTTCCAGAACTATACTGAACAGCAGTGGTGATAATGGACATCCTTGCCTTGTTCATGATTTTAGGTTGAAAGTTTTCAGTTTCTGTCCATCTAGTAAGATGTTGGCTATTGGCTTATCATATATGGCTTTTAACAGATTGAGGTAAATCTCATCTATTCTGATTTTCTATAGGGTTTTTATCATGAATAATTCTTGGATTTTATCAAAGCTTTTTGTGCATCTATTAAGATTATCATGTGATGTTTGTCCTTGTCTCTGTTGATATGGTTTATTATGCTTATTGATGTATGTTGAACAAACTTTGTATTCCTGGAATGAATCCCACTTGATCATGGTGTATAATCTTCTTGATGACTTGTTGGATTCTATTTGCTAGTATTTTGTTGAGGATTTTTGTATCTTTGTTCATTAGAGTGATTGGTCTATAATTTTCTTTTTTGGTTAGCTCTTTCTCTGGTTTTAGTATTAGGGTAATACTTACTTCCAGGAATGGATTAGGGAGACTTGCTTCCCTTTCTATTTCACTGAAGAGTTTGAGGAGTGTTGGCATTAAATCTCTCCTAAACTGCTTGTAGAATTCATCAGTGAATCCATCAGGACCTGAGCTTTTCTTTGTTGGTAAGGTTCTAATTACATTTTTAATTTAATGAACTGAAATTGGGTTATTTATCAGTTTTAAATCTTCTTGATTCAGCTTTGGTTATTCATACATTTCTAGGAATCTGTCCATTTCTTCTACGTTATTGAACCTATGAGAATAAAGTTTTTCAAAATAGGTATTGATGATCTTCTGTATTTCCAGAGTTTGTAGTAATTTCACTGTTTTTATTTCTTATTGCATGGATTTGAGTTTTTTCTTTCCTCTCTGATAAAGTTGACTAGGGATTTATCAATTTTATTTATTCTAAGAACCAACCCTTCAATTCATTAATTCTTTGTATTTTCTTAGTTTCAATTGCATTAATTTCTGCTCTGAACCTTAGTTTCCTCCCTTCTTTTGGCTTTAGACTTGACTTGCTCTTCTTTTTCTAGAAGTTTGAGGTGCAGCATTAGGTTGTTTACTTGTGTTCATTCCATTTTCCTCATGTGGGAGTTGAATGCTATAAATATTCCTCTGAGGACTGCTTTCATTGTGTCCCACAGGTTCTGCTAATTTGTATTTGCATTTTCATTCAGTTGTAGACATTGTTTAATTTCTTCTTTAATTTCTTCTGTGACTCATTGGTTGCCTAGGAGAGTATTGTTTAATTTCCATATGTTTATGGGGTTCTTGTGAGTTTTTTGTCATCAATTTCCAATTTTATAGCACTACAGCCAGATAATAGGCATGGAATTATTTCAGTTCCTTTGCATTTACTTAAAAATGTTCTGAAAGCTGGCAAAACTGCCTGAATGAAGATGAAGATCAACTCTCAGACCTTGAAGACAGGATGGAAGTTTAAAATCATGAGAGAAAATATCTCTTTAAAATAAGGAACCACATTTTTATACAATGGAATATTACTCAGCTATGAAGAAGGATGCTTTGATGGTCATGAATTTCTTCAGTTGTTCTTTATTATGAAAGTATCTTATTTCTCCTTCAATTTTCAAAGATAGTTTTGCAGGGTACATCACTCTGGGTTGAAAGCTGTTTTCTTTCAGGAGCTAGTATATGATCTATTTTAGAGAATGTCCCATGTGGAGCTGAGAAGAACATACATTCTGATTTTGTTGGGTGGAATATGTGGTACACATCCACTAAGTACATTTGTTCACAAGTTTGATTCAGTTTTTTTATTTGCTGATTTTTTGTTTGGTTGATCTGTCTCTTTGTGACAATGGTGTGTTAAGGTCCCCCATTATAACTGCATTATTATTTGATTTTTCATGTCTATTAATATTTGTCTTACATAGTTGGGTGCTCCCACATTTGGTGCATATACATTTATGACTGTAATCTCTTCCTTGTCGAGTTTCTCATTAACAAGTATGTAGTGACCTTCATTATCTCTTTTGATTATTCTAGGTTTGAAGTTCACATTGTCTGCAAACAGAATATTTACCCCTGCTTTTTTCTGGTTTCCTGTTGCATGGAATATTATTTTCCATCCTTTGACTTTTAGTCTTTGAATTTCCTTCTGAGTTAAGTGTATTTCTTACACACAGCATATTTATGGATTTTGTTTCTTAATTCATTCTGCCAGTCTTTTCCTTTTTTATTGGTAAGTTAAGATCATTTACATTTATAGATATAACTGATATGTACCATCCATATCTGTATTTTGTCCATGTTTAGTGGTTTCTTTCTGTTGTTTTTCATGGGATTGTAGTTATCTTTGTCTCTTTCTAGAGTATCTCTCAGTACTCTTTGTAGTGTTGCTTTGATGGTCATGAATTTCTTCAGTTGTTCTTTATTATGAAAGTATCTTATTTCTCCTTCAATTTTCAAAGATAGTTTTGCAGGGTACATCACTCTGGGTTGAAAGCTGTTTTCTTTCAGGATTTGAAGTACTTCACTCCAAGTTCTTCTTGACTTGAAGGTTTGTGTTGAGAAGTCTGCTGTGATTCTGATAGGGTTTCCTTCGTAGGTGATCTGTTTCTTTTCTCTGACAGCTTTTAGTAGTTTGTTCTTGTGCTAAATTTCTGATATCCTAATTGTTATATGTCTGGGTGAATATTTATTTTGCTTATGGTTAATTGGGGTTCTGTATGCCTGACTTATCTGTATATCAGGTTCTTTTTCCATGTTTGGAAATTTTTCTGCTATTAATTATTATTTTCTGCTATTATTTGTGCAAATAGTAAATAATCATACATCATTTATGTTGACCCCTGCTTTTTCACTTACACCTATCAATAATATATTGTTTCTCTTTGCATCATCTTGCAGCTGTTGAATTGTTGTTTGATGGTTCCTTATTTTATTTTTTTAATGGAGTTTCTAGATTTCTTTTTTTTAAATTTTATTTGAAGAGAAAAACCAAAACAAAACAAAACAAAACAAAACAGAAAAAGGGTAGCAACAATACAGAATTCCAAGGAAAAAAAGAGAACAAAAACAAACACTAAGAAATCATTACTTGATAACTTACATACTGTCATCTTGGAAACAGTTGTTCAAGTTACAAAATTAAAACATACAAAGTACACATTCAAAGAATGAGACTGTTAACAGTTCTGCTCCATGTTCTAACAAAAACAGTAACATGGTCATCCATCTTACACACTTAAACATACATGCAATTATATCCTTTAGAGCACTTTCTTTTCCTCTGTCTTTTACAGTAGCAAGTACACATTTTGGGTTTTATTACTCCTACATTTCTTATTACTTTTTACAGTAGAGAGACAATGTGATATTTATAAATATGAGTATTATTTATTTCACTAATAAGGATAGTCTCAAGTTGTCTCCATTTCCCTGTAAAGGCCTCAATATCATCCTTCTTCATAGCTGAGTAATATTCCATTGCATAAAAATGTGGTTCCTTATTTTAAAGAGATCTTTTCTCTCATGATTTTAAACTTCCATCCTGTCTTCAAGGTCTGAGAGTTGATCTTCATCTTCATTCAGGCAGTTTTGCCAGCTTTCAGTGAAATTTTTAATTTCCTCAAGGTATTAGTCATCATTTTCTAGAGAAAACAGATATAACTGAGATATATGAATGTATAAGAAATTTCAAGATTGACATATGATGTTAAGCCACAGAATCAGATGAGGAAGCATCCAGAGGATGTCTGCACATCAGAGACTACTACACTGAATATCCCTTTAAATCTGTTTCATGCATTCTAATTCTGTCTTAATTGTTCATTCAAGGTTTCCATAATTTTCTTACATTCCTCTATTTTCTTATGTAGATCTTCAGATATACACAACATTTCTTTCATAAGGATTCAATCCAAGATCTGTAGTTCATGCCAGTGTCTCATGTAAATCTTCCCCAGCAGGCTGATCAGTCTGTGACACAAAGCTGAAAGGTCTATGCTGTAAGGTTGAAGAGTCTATGCCAGAAAGCTGGAGTCTACACTAGAAGCCAAGAGATGACTGGAGCTCCTCCAAAGAACAGAATTCATTCATCCTTCCTCTTTCCCTTTTATACCATCCAGGTGATGAGCCACCCTAGGGTAGGTCTTCTACACCCTAGGGTGTAGAGTTGCTAAACTCATTTAATTAAGCTTCTAAATGTCTCAATTTGACACAGTCAATCAATCAATCAGTCACTGCATTGAATATCTCTTTAAATCTGTTTCATGCATTCTAATTCTGTCTCATATTGTTAATTCAACATTTCCATCATTCTTTATGTTCCTCTATTTTCTTACATAGATCTTTAGATATATGCAACATTTCTTTCATAATGTTTGTCATTTCATTTTTTTACCTGAGAACTTATTTCTGATCTGATTTCCTCTATAGCTTCATGGAGTTGTTTCTTTACTTTAGTTGCTATCATTTCACAAAGTTCAGTTATGTGATTTCCAGTGTCTTCCATTTCAGTGTCTCTTGGGTTTGTTCTTGGTGAGCTAGAGGACTGAGACTGCATTTTGCTTTTTCATTTTGTCATCTTCCTCTGGGACCCATGTAGCTGGCCAGACACCCTCCCAATAGATTGCACTGGAATGCTGCCCTGGGGAAGAGCTTCAATCTTCTAATATCCTTGTGGCCAGCTGACACACCCCTGAACTATGGCACTGGATATTTTTGCTCTTTGGCCTGTGAGGCTGGCTGGGTGTTTTCCTGATGTACTGGACTGAGTTGCTGTGGGATTCTGGGATGGGAAGAGCTCGGATCCTCCATGCAGCTAGTGCAGATGCACCCCTGGAGTGTGGTGCCAGGGCCTAATACCTGGCTGGGTGGAGTTCAGAAACTGTAGAAACCAGGCAGCTAGGTAGAGTGTGCCCTGGAGTGTGGTTTCACTGGGGACTTGCATCTGGCTGGCTGGAGTTCAGAGCCTCCAGGACACAGGTGGCTAGGCAGAGTGTGCCCCCAGAGTGTGGTGGCACCAGGTGTCAATCATTATATTTCTTTTTAGTGATTTAGGACACTGAAGAAAGATTTTCTCATTTAAGACTTTCACATTAGTTTTGTAGATGCTACATGTATTATAACGACTGATAAAGCCTACTAGTGCTTTTCCATTTTCACTGGCAATGAATGCCTATAAACAGTTTTTCCAGCAGAGTAAGAAGCTTGGGTCCATCTGAGAAGACAGAATCAAGGCCAGCATTTGTGTGCATGTGGCACTTGGGAACCAGCCATTTTTTGCTCTCCCTAGCACTTTTGCCAGTCTTAATAATTGTACTTAAAGGAAAACACAGTACATGTGTTTCAAACTGATTTATGCTTAAATGTTAATAATATTCAGCAAGAGTCAGTTGACATCCAAAATAATTTTCATGCTGTCTTAGAACAAGCATCTTGAATTTAGCCCATCATAAATTATTTTGATCATTCTTCCCTCTACTCCTGCACAGGGTCTGAGTCATTCTACTTGTAGTAAGTGGTTTCATAGCTTTCAATTTTATCTTTTAATACATGAATCTGTGGTCAAAGCTTGTCAAATGTAACTATAATGTAATCTGCTTAGACATTTTTTAATCCTTTCACATGACCAAATAAAATAGACTATGATTTTGAGAAACAAAAGATAATTGCAATGTGAAAAACTGACAGCTAATAAAAAAAATCTGTTTTCTGATTTTAAGGTTTGGATGGACATCAAATCTTTATATTTATAAAATAGCCAATGTTCATTGTTACCTAATAACCTTGGGTTACAATTGCTAAACAAAACAATAGTTTAAACTAGTTTCATATTTTGTCAAATTGTTTATAACTGCTTATTTCATGTGGTTAAAGACTTCTCACTCAACTTAAATTATTAAAAATCTATTTCCTAGCTGTTTTATTTTTCCTGAAATTTATAGAAAATCTTAGTAGTTTAATAATATCACTCAAACAAATCATACCAGTTTAGCTTGTGTCTTTATACATTGATAACTCTAGTGTTACAGTGAGACCTTTGTTTCAGAAGTCTTGTGTAGGGATTGAAATAGTTACATGTCAAATTCTTCCAGGGTTTCCCAGTAAAAAAGCCATGTGCTAAATATAGAGATACTTGTATCTATATAAAGACGATTATGCAAGGTATAATTAATACAGTAGCCCCATGCAAACTGCAGAAGATAAAACAAAGACAAAAGTGAAATTTAAAAAAAATTGTTTAGACATCATATAGAAAGAAAACAGTTACATTTCCAGCAGTGAATCTCAACTGGCATTTTATATTTAAATGCCTTATTTCCAAAAATACCTGAGAGTATTTATATCAAAAATCTCTGGGGTAGGTCCTGGGCATCAGTATTTTTTCAAACCATTTCATGAGTATCATGTGAAGGCAGATTTGAAAATCACTGACTTAATGGCAATCAAAATTGGAAATTAAACTCAAGTTGGTTATAACAGATATAAGCTATGTATGAATCTGGCTACAGGCTCATGTACTTGGGTAAATCATGTCAAAATACCTATAGTACTAAGTACTAGATCTTTTCACTGAAATTGAAAACTTCAACACTAGTTTCCCTATTTTGTACTGGTCTGATTATATTTTCCACTTGACAATGACACTATGTATTTTGTGCACATTTACTGTGTTACAGGCAGTATGTTGGGTACAAAATTATCTAGAACAGGGAAAGTCCAACCAGGGCCCAGGAATCATTTGCACTAATAAATATACTAACAATAGTAATCTCATGGAGTTTTTGCCTGGGTAATTAACTGTTACAGTGGTAAAATTGATAATATTGATAATTATTATTATATCACCAACTTTTGTGATATATTAGAGAGAGCTTTGGGTAACCAAAGGGGATTAGTTTTAGACCTCTCATGGATACCAACATCTGTGAATCTTCAAATCCCTTATATAAATAAAATAATGTAGCATTTACATATTACCTATGCACATTTTTCCATATATTTTAAATCATCTCTATGTTTCTTATAATACCTAATGCAATGTACATGCTATATAAATAATTATAATTCCATATTGTTTGGGGACTAGTGAAAAAAAATGTACATATTCAGTACAGACACATATATTTTAAATATATTGTTGAACGGCAGTTAGTTGAGTTTGCAGATGTGAAACTCTGGATACAGAGGCTAGCTATATGTAAAAATTTAAAAAGATAACCACAAGTCTACTTCCAGTCCACCTTTACCTATATTTAACAGTGATAAGCCGAGTAATGAAATAATAAACTTCATATAACTAGTCATAGTAGTAAATATCTTCAAGTAGTCATAGATGAAGCTAACATTTGCAAGATTTAAAGTGGCATAGTATCTTCTGAACTGGTTGGCTCAGAAATGATTTACTGTATAAGATAGTTGTAATTGTTGCAAAGCATTGTTTGTTGGGTTTTCCCTAGAAATTAATCACAAGGAAAAAAGAAAAAAATGTCCTCCCAGATTGCACATGGAGAATGAGGATTTGGATATCTTTTCAAAGGAGGTGCTACTTGAGATGAGTTTTAATAGAAGCATAACAATGAGATGAACAAAATGAAATGCTTGGATGGGAAGCAAAGAGCAAGTTTCAAGGCCAAAGGAACAGCACATGAGACGAGACCAACATTAGCCAACAGGGTTGTTGGGAAATTTCTAAGTGATTTGACAAGACTGGAGCAAAGAAGTATGGAAGAAGGAAAGGGGATTAGAGCTAGCAAGGTGGTTTAAAATAGACTGAAAGGGCATTTGTAATCTATCACACAAATTTTGCAAATCTTTAAAGTACCTTACATAGTGGAGAAACACTCAAAATAATATTTTAGGTGTAAAGAGTTATTTTGAGGGAAGTGAGAGGGATAGATTGGGAGTTGCAGGTAGAAGGTACAGACTATAGACCAGTTGGAGACTATTGGAAGTGAGAGGAAAAGAAGACTTGTCTTAGGAATAGAGTAGGGATAGAGAAGAGGGAAACTACAAAAATGTGCTGATACGATATAATCTTGGTCATGTGAGGGTGAGGGGAGGGGGCCTGAATGAGAAGGGGTAGGGTAAATCTAGGTTTCTTGACTGAATAACTGATAAAACCATTTAAGGTAATAAGATATAGAAGAGATTTAGATTTGGAGGAGTGGAAATGAGTGCAATTTTAGATGCAGTTTTAAGTTAGCTTGAGAAACTGAAATTGTCTTTAAAATAAAAAACATTTAAATACACATTTAAGAACATCATACAAAAATAGCTGGTGCACACTGGCCAAAAATGCCAGGGTTATAACAGGCAAGGAAAGACTGAAGAATTCTTTCAACCTAAAGTACTGGGAGACTTGACAGTCTCTCACAACAAGAATTTTCTTTCTCTACAAAAGATATTATTGAAATTGTTAGAAAAATTTGAATTTTTTCTGTTGATTAGCAACTGATACATACAATACTAATTACTGACTTTGTTAATTGCAGTGATGTTACATAAGAAAATGTCTTCAATTTTTAGAAAATATACACTAAATAGTTATGGTAAAACAATGTCAAGCATACAACTTACTCTTAAAATGGGTCAGGAAAAAAGTGTTGTGTAGAAAGACTAAATAATAAAGTTATTGTGTTAAAATGTTAACCTTTGAGAATATAAGCAAAGAATACACAGGAATTATTTTTAGTGTTCTTGCAATTTTCTGTAAGTTTGAAATTACATCAAAATTTTAAAAATACTTTAAAAATTTCTTTTGAAATATTTAAAACTCTTAGAAAAGCATAAAGAACAACACAACACCTATAGTCTAACTAGAATAAACAATAATGTCCAATTTCCTATAATTTTTAAAGCAAAATTTTACCTCATAACATTTTATGTAGAAAAAACATTATATGTGTATTTATGTAAAGGAGAAGAATGGTAAAAGATGTAGACTAAAGTTGGCTTAACCATCTCTGAAATTAATAATCAAGCCCTGGGGGTAGGGTTACTGTAGGGACTATGGGTGATAATACTCTGGGCTCTAGCTTTACTGAAGATTTATTACAGTAAAACCCAAGCAGTAAAACTAAATCTTATTGCCTGATTTATCCATGAAACATCCAAGAGACTAAATTGTTATTTTACTTTTTATAGAAAAGCAAAAACATCAGTTCTTTCCATGTATCAGCCAACCATAAGAAAGTACTTTGGTGTCTAATTGTTTTGATTTGATTAAAATCCACATAGAAAAGCTACTTCAAAGATGCTATTCAACTGGATCTGTAATAGGCTATTCACACAAACCTTTCAGACTCTCCTTGGGAAAACAGTAAATAGTACACATGAGTAAATATTGTCAGGACATGTGATATCAAATGCTAAAAACAGTAGTAGAGTCACAGCCACGCTTGTAACCAAGATTTAATTTTTGTAGTGATCCTCCTCTTTTTCTTACGGGCTGTGCCCAGTGCTCTTTTACTCAAAATGAAAGTCAAGAAACTTGATCGGAATAAGAATTTGAAAGACACAGAAGGGTCACTATCCTGTCCTTTCATGATCTGGTCTTCTTTAACTATCTTCATCTAGATGCTCATCTTTAAGGTCTTTAATCTTCCTTTCCTTGGTAAATACAAGAAAAGAGAAGCGAAAGGTAGGGGTTCAAGACCAAGAAGCAGATCAAAACAGCATAAACACAAACATGAATGGAACAAATCCATGTGGCCTTCTGAGAAGAGGCGATTGCTTCCAGGGCTGGATTGAGGAGCACAGAGGTCAGCCCCATCTGGCAAAGAAGAAACTGAGAACTCAGTAGTTGGTGGAGCTAGCTCACTTATATCCAAGTCTGCTCCTCTTTTCGCACTCACACTCTTTCCTTTTATAGCACCCTGGTCTCTCTCACTTTTCATCATTTTTCTTGAGCCTTTCAAACTGGCCCACAAAAACAGGTTAATTCTCAATGCAGTGCACTAAGGAGAACTTGGTCATTTGAGATGTCCTTTGCGAATTTGTTTGCCACCTGTCTCAGATGTCTTCTTTTGGAACCTCCTTTTGTCAGACAGAACAAATCTCAGGTCATATAGTAA